>PNEQ01113110.1:0-41358 GCA_003012365.1 Medauroidea extradentata
GTCATAAATACAAATTACTAACTCGTAATAACAATACGTAGGTAGTGCTTAACATATGGACAATGTGGTCATTTGAGACAAGCTTAGATGAACAGGAAATGAGACAGGAATTTGCAGAGTTCTATCCCAGCGCATATCTCAAGTGTTGTAGGAAAACCAATGGCCTTACTGGGAATCAAACCCAGATACCTTCTGAATACATGTTAACTGTTTACAGCTGCACTAATTTGCTTTGTCTCATGTTAACTATGTAATACGACAAAAATATTTTGATGATTTTATAGAAAACTGTTTTGTTTAGACAGTTTTTTTCTCTAATATTTTACAATTTAGAATGCCGAAACATCCTAGGCTTTTCTATGCATCCTTTTTCGTACAGAAGATATAACAATGTATAAATACTGTGAAAAGAGAGTTGGTAGGTAATTAAAAAAAAATAAATAAATAAAAAAAAATTACAGTTACATTTATTTAAAGAATGTTCTTTTCTGCTGTATTTTGAAATTGGCTGAACATTACCGTTACATGATTGCATATGAAGAAACGGTTCCATTCAAGTTGTTGGCATAGGAAACTTGAAACTAATCTTGTTTGTTGTACAAATATGGTATTTTGTGAGTTGTAGCGTAATATTACATTTTCTTACACAAAAAAAAAAAAAAACATATTTGTATCAATTAAAATTCTTGTTTATAAAAGTTAATGTTTAGATGAGACTTTTGTTGTTAGCATGTCAACCACATAGCATTTAATTTATTTTGAGGTTCTACATGTCCTCGGATAGCTTCACATACTCAGTAGAGGTACACTTGAGGAAAGGGTATGGAATCAACCAGGGCCTGTATTGAGGAATCATCACCTGGAGTGAATTACAATAACCCTGGAAAACTGAACTCAGTATCCTTCAGGATGTGATGTGAAAATCCAATAACTGCTCCAACTCCCTTTTTACTGCACCATCAATACAGTAGGGTCAGCTAGGGTGATTATTGTGAATGTGTTTCATTTTTGTTGTGTAACTTACTATGGAACTATAGGTAATGGGTTATACATATAAAAGGTTTGTCAGATAGTGTAAGCTGTTTTCATCTCAGTGTTAAGGGCGCGGTATACCACAATTTTCATCATCATTATTTTATTTTTTATTTGTACCAGACATTTTTTTTCTTATTTTAGACACAAAATGTGACTAAATTTGGCTCTTATGAAATTTTTTTATCTCTCATAGTTTTCGCGTAATGGCTTGTTAAAGTCATATTTTACATGTTTCCGTTTTAACGACTATACTAATATCAACTGATATACCAAACTAAAAAAAATCACAGTGGATAAAGACATTGCAGGCTACAATGACATGCACATATAAAATTAAAGAATAAAAATTATTTGTATTTTAAAAAAAAATTATAAAATTTTTAAAATTTTTATTTTCAATTTTAGCATTTTTTTTTTTTAAATTTCAAATAGTTTTTATTCTTCAATTTTATGAGCATAACATTGTAGCCTGCAATGTCTTTATCTACTGTGATTTTTTTCAGTTTGTTATAACAGTTGGTTTTAGTGTAGTCGTTAAAACGGAAATATGCAAAATATGACTTTAACAAGCCTTTACACGAAAACTGTGAGAGAAAATTCAGTCATATTTTATGTCTAAAATAAGAAAAAATATCTAGTACAAATAAAAAATTTTAAAATGGCGATGACAATTGCAGTAGACAGTGCCCTGAAGAAGGCGTGGTGCATAAATTGGTGCACTAAATAAAAATGTCAAGTTTCTCAAAACAATTATGCAATTATCAGAACAGAACACTCTTAGACAACAAATGTTGCCAACTTTATGAACAAAAACATTTTCCCAAGAGAGACATATGATGGGGAAAATGTCTGTCGTTGCAATTTTGTACATCTGATAGCAGCGGGAGAGATTATGCTTAGTGAATGTGTCAATCTAGAAAAAATTTTTGCTTACAAAGATGGCAAAACATTTATCTCTAGGATTGTTCTATTCAAGTTTTTTCTACATTGGCTTCCAAAATCTTAGAAACTATAATCAATGTTGACGTTATATATAAATGTATAATAAAAAAAAGGTCACGGTTGCTCACAACTAACCCCGTATTAGCCTGCTTTATTTTATTAACACTGTGTTGTTTCTTTTACTGTAAATAATTCCTAGATTTGTTACATTACAACCAGTCTGCTATTGTTTATGTACAGTTACTAACACACCCACTGTTTCCTGTGTAGCAGTACAGGTGATGTTCATGCCACCTGCATACAATGTACCACTGACTTGAAGTGGGTTCAGTGATGGCAAAATCTGATAACCACCTGTGAAGTGTTAGGAGGCATACATAAATAAGTCCAGCTAAAAGTAGGATAAAAATATGTACATTAATGGAACTAACTCTGAGTCTTTCAGTACAATTCATTTACTTTACCTAGGTTATGACTTGCATACCCTTTCAAAATAACCTGTTAACTTATTGCCTCGTAAGGGAAATACTTTTAAGAAACTATAGGCCTACGTAAATGATATTTTTTAATACATGATACATATTTACACTTTTTTGTGATCACTGAACACACCGCATCCTCTCCCCTCACCATTACATATCGCAAAGCAATACCACAATCAATTACAGCAGCTTAGCTAAACATTTTGTTCCAAGATCCAATGCTGTTATGAGTGTACGGCAGGCTTAGTCCTACTTGAATTTTTAAAAGGCAATCGTTCATTCATAAAGTGCACTGGAGCTCATTGTGGTTTCTGATCAGTCAGCCAGCAGCGTTTGAACCTCCACTGCAGCAATGTGCGCGTGCCCCTCAAGGCGCTCAATGTTTGGTAGAGTAGAGTACTGAAGGAAGTTAACCCTGAAGTAATGGAAAAGGCATATAATACCATGGTTAGACCAATATTAAAATATGCAGCAGCGGTCTGGGACCCCTACGTAGAGCAGGAGATACAGGAGCCGGAAGGGATGCAGAGGTGGGCAGCGCAGTGGGTGAAAGGCACGTGGAGAAGAGTGGGGCAGGATGGAAAGGATGAAAGATACTTCAGGCCTTCATTAATGATAGGAGATGGGTTGGCGTTCCCTAAAGGAAAGAAGAAAGGTAGAGAGACTGGTCAGAACGTATAGGGTGGTGAATGGAGGGGGATGGGTGAGTTAGCCTAAATACAAATTTATTTAAAGGTGTGTACAGAGCTACGTAAAAAACAATGGTTGGATTCAGAGAACTTGGTGAAGGACAAAGCAGGGAGGGCAGTCTGTATTACTGAGAACAGTTAGGTAGTGGATTGTGTTGCAGGAAGATTTGGTGACAGGTAGGTATGTGTGGAAGTTCACGATGCACTTGTTGAGGGAAAACAATTGAGAGGTTAAGTAGTTGTCTGCAGGCGTCAGCCCAATTGCAAGGTTATTATTATTAAAAATAGTTTACACAGTAATGATAATGCTGTTTTACAGAGGGTGTAAATTTTATTTGGTATGAACTTTTACATATAACTTACTGTAAGCAGGGGTGACTTTGTGACATCTGTATATTGAAATGTGACGGCTGGCTCAAGTTAGTTCTGTGGGTAATTAGTTGGATAGAAAGAATTCAATTCCTCAAACAAAAAAAAATGTTGAACTGTAGCAATTTGAAAACAACTGCAAAGTGTTTTCTCCGAGGGCCTAGGCCTAAGTTACTGTACTAATGTGCAATTTTCTAAAATATAACCTACTCGTATACCGCACTGATTTTAATTATAATGGTTTATTTGGGACGTGTAACTTAAAAGCTCAACGAAACACATTTATTTTATGCAGTAGCGATTTGAAAAAAAGAAAAGACACATACAAGAGTATTCAAGCAAGCCTGTCTGACACACAATATGTTTCCACACACAATTTGAACAACAAACCCTTCGCTTAAAACACAGACACTTATTAATTGTAAACAGCTCGCGTTTTGTCATTAATTAACATCTTGAATATGCAACACCGATAATTACGTAAAAAATACGGCTCGTCACTCGGCAGATACTGTTCCCTGTACGAATATTTTATTAAGACGAATATACACACGAGCTGTATGGTTTTTCCATCTAAAATAATAATGATTTAAGTTACGGTGGATTTTTCGCAAATCCAACATAAATTAATTTCACTATCGTCGTTTCGGACTATGAAATATTCTAACCTCACTAATCCGCCATGATTTTTTACACATTTGTAAACAAGTTACGGCAAGCCAGTAAGTTAACACCACCCTAGAAACCATCTGTTAACTTACGGTCGCTCACTTTCAAGTTAAGGTAAGCAAAATGCTTACTGAATCGCTCTGGGAAAATTTACGGCAAATGTTAAGGTGACTGCCCGTTAACTCTCAAGTTATGGTTACCTTAAAAGTTAGTGAATAGACCCCCTGGGCTCTCCCCAGTTCTGCTTGACCCGCTGTGAGATGAAGACTGAAACAGTCAACACTACCCTCCACATGGTACACCCCCTCCTCCACTACCACCGTCACACTACCTGGAACAGTTTATTTCATATCTTCTAGTCAACATCTCAGAGCCAGATTTCACAAATTTTCTTCCATACAACAGCAACATAACTTCCTCAGAACGAATAGCCATCAAGTACTTTCAGAACAACAAAGAACTAAATTGCCAGCAGACAAAGGCACTACTACAGTGATCGTAAACAAATCAGACTATATCCTGGAAGTTGAGAAACAATTAGCCAAGCACCACAACCTACAAGTTTATAAAGAGGATCAGACAACAGAGTTCTGCAAACAATAATAAAACAATTTTTAAATGTCCAAGGTAATCCGCTCCAAGGTCTCTCTGAAAACATAGTCAAAAGCCTCACTCCAAACATACCCACCACACCAGTTTTGTATCTTCTACCGAAAATCCATGTACAACAATGGCCACCCGCGGATGCCCCACAGTATCCAGTCTTAGTAGTCCCATAGAAAAAATCTCGGCCACCCAACAGTAAACCCACAAACTTGCCAGACTAACCCTAACAAACACTAGCTTTTGTTTCCAAGACAGCCACTACCTTCGGGCCAAAGGCACAGACCAAAGACACAGCCATTGGCAGATGTATGGCCCCATCCTATGAAAATCTGTTCACGGGAAGACTAGAAACCCATTTCCTCAGCCACCGGATCACCCTATCATTTTGCTGGATTTGTTTCATTGACACCTTCATTATCTGAACCTCTACAGAAACCAATCTTACACAATTTCTGGAAAACCTGACTACTCACAGCCCTCTCAAACTCACCTGGTCATGCTAGCAGACACATACAATATTCCTATATGATGAGTTAACACAGACAATGGCACCATCCACACATGTGTGTGTACCAAGCCCACCAATAACTTGGGTGCTGTACCTCCATTTCGACAGATGCCACCCACACCATGTCAAGAAATTACTACCATATAGTCTCATCACCAGACCCAAATGTGTATGCTCCACTCGTAGTAATCTCAACAAACATGTGAACAAATAGCCAAAGCCGTCGTAGACAGGGGCTATCATGAAAACCTAGTTCACAACCAAATCCACCGAGCCGTATCCACCACAGAGACAAATACCACGGCTACAAGCCCAAATGTACATCTGATTATCCCATATAATGAGAGCATGAACAAACTGAAAACTATTATAAATACGGCTACAAAATCCTTGCATCTGCACCACAAATTAAAAACTTTCTCTCTAAGACTCCTAGGTTAATATTCAGATGCCAAACTAACCTCCGCAATAAACTGGTCCATCTTAAACTACAGCCAACTAGTACATCCAACAACCCCACCACGACCCCCAGAGGATCCCACCCCTGCAATACACCACACTTTGGTTCCTGCACTATCCATCAACCCACCACTTGTTTCACCTGTAGACTTAACAGCTATACATATCCCATACTGGGCAGCTACAACTGCATAACAGAAAACCTTATATACCAACTAAAGTGCAAACACTGCAATGCAGACTACATAGGTTCCACAACCAACACAAACTGACAAAAAATTAATGGGCATAGAGCAGACACAAAACAAGTCATAGTAGGTAAAGTGGACTTACTGGACAAACCAGTCGCAACACATGGTGCATCACACAAATAAAACTTACGACTTCTGCTACAGCACCAAAGTGGTGAGAGCCCTATCACCTTCAAACAATGATCAGAGTTAAGACGCTGTGAACTGGCCCATCAATACATAACCAAATATAGACAACCCCCAGGTCTCAACATCAGATAATTGCATTCACAGTACCAGAGTACCCTACACTCCCAAATCTTTTCAATTTAAATTTTCCCACGACACCCTAGTTTGCCCCCTGGCTACTAGGGCACCCAACCGAGCTTCCACCGCTGCCATTATTCAGCGTGCCAGAACTTGCCGCCTGATGAAGCTGGCCTAGCCAACGAAACATCGCACAACCACACGCACCCACACAATAATGTGTTCGTTTGTATATACTGTATATCACTATCAAAAAAATACCACCCTGTGAGTACCTCGTCCTTCTGTATATTAATTTAACCGGTTAAGAATGCGTGATATATAATTCAGAACTAAAAGCATCAGTTCAGAAATGTAGGTTTCTTGAAGCCAATTTGCAAAACCAAAAAACAACTATCCCATAATACAATAGTTTAGCTAATTTTCTGAGCAAAAATTTGTCTCTAGTAACCTATTTCTGAGGAACAATCTCTGAAGCCGAAATCTTGTACATTTAATTGCAGCACAAGTGAACATGCTTAACAAATTTGTCATTCCTGGTAAATGTTTGCTAATAAAGTACGCAAATATGATTATCATGGACTGCTGTTTTACCGTTTTTCTACATTGACTTTCAAAAAGTGTAGCTCTCAATTGTAAAACTCAGCGCTTATTCATCTACCATGCCTTTTTAACCTAGCGGCGAAAGCCTACTTCATATATAAGTAAATTATGTATTCCTATCCTGAGAACAGGGTCATTATAGAAGGGCGGTTGTTATAAATACAATAAAACTACTATTTTGACCACCAACCTCTGCACCTTCTAGTCAAGAAAATATGGTCATTACAGAGAGGTGGTGGTAATAAAAGGTTGAAGTTATAAAGGGGTTATACTATATAACTGCCACCTCCACTATGACAACATGAAAATTACTGTATTTACTAGAAAATATTGCATGCTTTTATTCCAAAACAACTGATAAAAATTTAAGGGTGCACACTAGACATGGAAAATAGAAAAAAAAAAAAAAAAAACAGTAGAAAAAAGTGGGAAGGGGGAAGGGAGACGGCGGAGTTGTCGTAAACTAGCGGGTGTCAAGAGTCGGAGGCAGAGAGAGAGAATGTTCTCGCCGCCCAGTTCCTCCATCAGTACTTCTCTTCCTTATTTTTTTTCTCCCCTCCCCCCTCCCCCCAACGCTGCTGTAACTGTTGCTACAAAAACCTTAACTTTTTTGTTTGACGTGGCAGAAACTTAAGTTAATGGGTGGCGGGCGGAAGCAATATAAGAAGTTAATTTTGACATCTTGTGATCAGCTACCTTTCCATGGGAAAAGAAATAAAAAAGGGTGACACTGTTTTTGTTCTACTAGGAGAGGGAAGGCAACAAAGGGTGGTGGTTGTGGCAGCACAGCCCTCTGCTTGTAGCCACCCCCAGTCACATTCTTTAGCCTTTTTTATTCTTATCAGCTCTGGACAGTAAATAAAAAAAGGAAGCTTGCTCTGCTGTCATGGCTAGAGATGATGGTTTATCGCGGGAAAAGTTGACTGTTTGATGGATTTCAATACACGTCCAGCTTACCAGAAGATTACTGGCTTTAGCTTGTACGTGGAGATGTTGCCCTATTTGACTGAGCCAACAAGAATCCCGATATTGTAATATTTGATGTCTGCAGACAGCTACGTTGTGTCAGTGTTTTCAAGGCTATCTTGGCACAAAACATTTTCGCGATATACCATCATCTCTAGTCATGGCATGTTATCTCGATAAGGAAGGGGGAAGGGGACACGCTTGAAGCCGCAGACAAACAACACACCAAGAGGGGTGGAGGGGGACTGATGTGTAGGTGTGCACACACATTCACACATGCGTGAGCTGGCTGCAGGCAGCAAGTGACTTTGGCAGGCTATTTATAGGTATAGATGCAGACAAGGGTGAGGCAAGCCACTACCCCCCCTCCCCCCGGCTAAGGCTCTCTTCCATCCTCTCTGCTGTTACTCTCTAACCAGTGTGAATGTTATCTATCCTCTTTCTTTTCCTTGTTGTCAGCGACGGTTCCTTCCTTTCTCCTCCCTGACCAATCCACTATAGTCTCCCTGGCGCTGCTTCACAGTCTCTTACTCCCATGATTTTTATTTAAATGCTAGCAAGGCCGTTAAATTTTTTCCCTGGAACATGTTGCAAAAATCGTGGTGCACACTATACACGAAGACACACTATACACAAGTATGTACGGTATGTTGTTAATATCATTACATGTCCGGTATTTACAAGGTAAATTTAACTAATCAAATGCTACCAACTGAATTGCTTATAAGGTATGGAATTTACCAACTTTGGAGACCTTATATTTTACACAGTGCAGATCATTAATATGGAGTGTCAAGCTTTTGATATATCAAAATATGTTATGTATCTTTGTACAGTAAATACATTTTATGTTCTCTGTGCTCACGTAATTAATCTCTTGTTTTATATCCCCAACAAGTATTTTAAACACACAAATACGGTAAAAAACTATTTTTGAGAATAAAATAATTTGGCAGAAAAGCATATGATAATACAGTAACAAGTAATCTGCAATTCACTCAACACATGATATACAAATGAACTTACACACAGTGGCTTGGCATCTTCTGCATCTGAGTCACGCAGCTCTATAACACAGGCAATATTTCTGGCACGGGTGAATGTCTTCTGAGTGTCGAAGCTGAGGCTTCGAGGATACACATAAAGATGATTAACATAAGTAGTGTATGGATGGACGTCCTTCTCTGAATTACCCTCAAATTCTGTCAGCTCAATGGTCGGTTCACACACCGGTGGGATGGGAAATTCCTTCAGAGGAGACAATGAAGCTGTAACAGAATCTGTAAGGAACATACAAACAGAACATATTTTGCCTGGTAGCGAGCAGCATGACGACACTTGTGTAGTTGGATCGTCTTACTCACTCTTAGGAAGCTCAGTGATCTGCTCAATTTTGATTTTCAGCCAACCCGGAATCATGGTGAGACGGCTCATTTTCTCCGGTCTGAAAGAAAAAAAAATACATTAACAAACTGTTAGCACAGCAATTAATTTTTTTTCTGTGATGCATGCACAAACATAATGGAACATAAAATTAACACAGTAACCTTTATTAGTGTACTAACTGCAGAAACACTGCCAGTGGCACAAGCACAAGCAAAAAGCATTTAGTTTTATATTAATTAAAACCACTTTGTAATTTATAAATGTGTATCAAAAAAATTATTAAGTATGTGTTATAACAAAAATTTTTTTAAAACGTTGAATTTTATACTTAAGAATGAAACAAAAATTTAACACTCCTGAAAAGCGAATGTCAAATTCCATAGCAGAAAACAATTTTATCCACAGATGCCAAAATAAAAATATTAGCGAAGTTATTTCTTGATTTAATTTATAAACACACAGAGTTCCGGTTCTCCTAAACTATATTAGGCCTAATTAAGGAATCATAATAAACACTTTAAACTAGACAAGGTGGCCTCAGGCATGTAATGTGCCCTTGTCTGTGCAAATTAAATTACATTCATTAAATTACTAATACATTAACATTTTTATTTGATGATAGTGGCAAGAGTTTAGGTGCCTCATCCTAGTACTATACAACTTAGTCCAGTAATTTGAAACCTCAAGGGCCGTAATCAGAAACTTTTGGTTAAACCAGGTCTAAACCTGGTATAAATGTAGACCAACTAGACCACGATTAAGCCCCTGACCACGAGCTACTAAAATATCATATTCTGAGGCACATTTTTAGTAACTTTAGACCATGTTTAGAAGCGACCTTGTAAAAGGTTTGGCAACGTCACAAAACTACCCCGGTGCTATGACAATTAATTAGGCATCATGTTCTTTTCCATTGTGTGCTGAATGTGCTGTTGTATTATTTTGGCTACGGTGCATGTGAAATATTAATATTACACAAGTGATTGTAGCTATTTAGTTACATCAAATACAGTATGCTATATTGGAGAATTCATAACAAGAAAGTCAAACTAATTACAGTATATATTAAAATTTATTACAAAAAGTTGGCGCAAAATATAGTAAAATATACATGCGGATGGTAAAATAAATAGTGAAGGGAAAGATACTTTTGTATTCTTAATAATATTTTCTGTAAATACAATTAACTGCAAAGTTATAATTTAAGAAAATGTCAATCTCTGTTGTTTTGTGTCACGCTTTCAAAATCCAAAACTGGAAATATACTTTTGTGACAAATTAAATGTTAAAAGAGATCTAATTATACCATCGATGATTTAATTTTGTAAGCATCAAATTATTAAGAATATTTCTTAGTGCGTGCAAAGCAAGAAATTATTTTATTAATATGAATAGTACGTACTTTCATTTAGGAATAAAAACAACACATTCAATACTGTAATCATAGATCTAACAGAAATAAAATAATGTACATTTAAATAGCACACAACCATATTTGTTCCAAACTTGAAAATTGTTAGGTTAATCATAGTTTAAACTAGCCACCTACCTAGTGTAACTTAAACCATATCTAATCACCTCTAGTCACGCTTTCTGAATATGGAAAATTGCAAGTAGTGACTAAATATGGTGATTTTAACAATGACTACTTTTTAAAGCATGACTAAAATGGTTTCTGAATACAGCCCTAAAATCGCAAAAATTCATGTACGTAGTACTCATTTATTTACATGTTGTTAGGACCTGTATCAGTACAATGAACCCAAGTCCGCAACTTTGAAAAACCTATGCTAACTGCATAATGCTTTCTAAACTGCCAAATTGTCCTACCTTTTTTCAGTATTTTACTTATAACTTTTAAAGTATGCGTTAAAAGGAAAATTATATATGTCAATATTTTAAAATACATTAAATTATCAACAATTTAAGCCATGCTGCAGCAGCTCTCTACACATGGTGACTACTCTATAATACACAATAATTTGGTTTTCTCTTGGCAGGCTGAATGCAAGTAAAAAAATGTTCACATCCAGAGCTGGGTTCCAATTCATCTCGATTGAAAGAAGGAAAGAAAAAGTAGAAAACTGCACGCAGCCTGACTAATCTCTACCACATTTCTGGAAGTAAACACTGTCGATGGTCTAGCCCAAGCCATTGAGCAGAATTAGGTCTTCATCCTCTCAAATTATCGTACTTTCTAAAGAATGTACAGTATTTTTGTCTAGCGAAATTCTCACAATGTCACCGTCTGCATCTTCTGAAGCTCTCTTAGTCTCAATCCCCTGGTTTTCAATTTCTAAGCACAGACAGTCAAGCAGGAGACATTTATTCTTGTGGTTAGATAATAGTTTTTCCTGGTGCACTTCGACTGTTGGCTCTTCAAACAAGATGTCATTACGTAACAGTGTAGTGACGCAGGCATTCAGCAGTTTTTGTAATCCTGAGGACCCCATCCTCTGGATATCCATCAAACATAATGACACACTCGTACCAAAGTGGTTGAATGTGTAGCTGATGTACCTAGCAACCACTAATGGAATCATTATGGTGCCAGATAACCTTATGTAACAGGTATCCACCATCCACCACTACAAATGTACGTGTGTTGGGGGAGCGGAGTGAAAGCATGAATGATGTAAATTTTGTACCTTTATGCATCCCCTCTGTACTGTACAATGCAAATGGGTATGGATCCAACCCATATTTCAAATGCTCTTTCAACTACTGGTCAGAATACTCTTTTGTGAATGGCTACCTGTGTTTTCCTTGGATTGGCTGAATCAAGATATATGACAGTCATTCGACAACACTAAGGCCACCTAACTTTTGGGGACAGGAAATCTGTAATATCACATTGTAATCAATTGTCCTTTTAAGAGTTTCCCCCCATTAACAGCCCATAGACACTACACCTGGTAAAAGAAATCTACTTTCCTGTTTACATCCAGAAAGTGTTGTTGACACCATATTTTGTATAAAATGGTAATATTATAAAAAACTAACCAATAAGCCGTATAGGGCTTTCGGCAATATAGGATACTACATTACAGTCTCTTTAAAACATGTGTTCTTGATTCATTTTACTGGGGTTATTATAATGAATTTACACTAATACAATTTAATTTCCGTTACCTTACTATTACTATATCTGGCGGCAATATAAAGACAAACCCAATTCCTTGAATTAATGCACAATAACTTCAACCATTCAAGTCACACAAAAACAGGTTTACAAAGAGCACTAGGGAGAAGACCCACGTAAGGTCTAATAAGAACATTTTTCTTTACTTTGGTGGTTTTTGGTTTGACACAAGGTGTTAACTGAAATAACCTAATAGTTGTTTTGTTGTATTTATTTGGATGAAATACATATACAAAATATGTCAATCCGGTCACATAATTTTAAGCTTTTTGTTTGTTAAAATACCCACAAATCGTCATGGGAAGTATTTACATTACTTTCGAGTGAAGTATAATTTTACAAAAAAATTCACATAAAAGAACTAATAAGTGCTTAAATCAAGGCTAAATAAAATTAATACATATTCTTTTCATATGACTTTCCTCTTAGGATGAGTAGTTTCTCTGATATTTGGTTTGAAACTCAACGAAAAAATATATATTTTTTTTACTTTGTTGAAAAAATGAACATTTTTGAAAGTTTTATATCTTGAGAACTATTGAATGTCGAGAGGTGTAAAACGCTTGAGGTCAAATAAATATGGAAAATATAATACAACAATGGGCATGTTGTGACGTATGGTGGAGTTATATGCCCTTATAGGTGTAGGTGGGAAATGTGTAATTGAATGATAAAATCTTTTATTAAGACCTTCAGAACTGATTGTAGTGTGACCCAAGTAATTTCTTGTTTGAAAAATTTGAATTAATCGAAATTTATGTGCGAGTTCAATCCTCTCATTCAATCAAGGCACCCAATTAAACACTCTCTACATTCGCACACCTTGAATAATGATGTCATCAGAAACGAAGATGTTCCTTCAAAGTCTGAGAAAGCATTATCAATAACTAAACATTCATTTTATGCAGTTTTGAAGCCAAAAGCAATGCAGTTCATTAAATACTCCCCCATATGCGTGAATATGGTTTGAAATTTTCTGCTTTCCACATCTACCTTAAAGTGAATATGTATTGTCCCTCCCATAAATTTTCAGGTTAGGTTTTATTTTTTTGTTCAGATACGTATTGGTTTTCGTGGGGCTGAGAGCCCATTTGTTGGAAAACTTTTTTTTGCTAAGATGCGGTCATCTTGTTCTTCACGTAGGGCAATTCAAACATCGGTGCACACGTGTGCCCTGTTGTTAAAAACATCGGTAGTTTCAGCTCATGTCTGTAACTTACAGATAACGTCACTGTCCATCTGGTGGTAGATCGCGCTGAGGTTAGCCTGTTTTTCACGAACTACGTGCTTTGTGTTTGTATCACTATGTTCGCTAGAACCGGTGAGGTAAATAAATGCATGTACCATACAAACTGGTATTATGTAAGAGCCGAGATTAGTAACAGCTGTATGCGAGCAGCGATAGTCTACAGTTTTCTTCCCCTTCCTCTATCTGTTTTTTGTTGGTAACCTGGAGAGGTGGAGTTACTGTAACAGTTTGATGTCACAGTAGGTTGGCAGGACTGTCGCGCTGCGAGGTTGTTCACCACCGTTCATGGAAGGTAAGGTTTATTTTGATTGTTCCGTAAGTAGAAACGTTTGTGTGTTGATCGTTAACGTCAGCAGGTTAGTTATGATATTAGCACTGAACTTCGGTGTCTGGGGGATCTTTTTGGTCTTTGGCATTCTGTTTTGTGATTTTGCAATTTGCAGTCGCATGTAGGCGAATACGCCGTAGACTAGTCAGTCAGGTCCGGTAGTGTTGTGCTAACAGCCATGTAGGCTTCCAAGTGTAGTGGACGCAGTGGTGGCCTTATCGTTTTCAAGTGATGTAGTTTTACCGTTTCATTAGCATAACTAAATTTCGTAGTTTTCCTATACGAGTTAAAAATTGATTTATTTTGTTTAGTTACAAGTCAGTATCGGGTTTAAATTAAAATTATAATTGGGCACTAAAGTCGTCAAGTTTGTAACAATGCAGATATTTGTCAAGACATTGGGCTAGCTGGAGCCCTTTTCATTGTACGAAATAATGAGGAAGAATCTCTCACCTCGAGTATACTGGACTCATCAAAACCTAAGTTTTCTTTCAATTGTTATGTCAGGGTTTAGTTTTAAGAACTAGTTTTAACTGTTGGTCTAACTAAGTTAAAAATGGATAAAATAATTTAAAGAAAAAATAATTAAAATTTGTATATAATCTGCAGTAATTGTTATAAAAATTTACAGTAATGTAAAATAATTAATTTAATTTATTGTACCTATACATTCAACTAAAATACTGATTAAAAATAAAGCTATACCTATCTCACCTTTCTTTTCTCTTCGCTATTTTCCCTTTTTGGTGATTAGTAACTTACTGTTTATTCAACTTTATATTCAGTTAAAGACTAGTGATTTATTAATAAGCAGTTATTTGCTTTTATTTGGCCTTATGAAGGTTCACCAAATTAGTAGAGGTCGAAACCGGTCCTGTTTAAGGACTTTAAAACTACATAAAGATCACACTGTGATCGTTTCCGTTTTATAACATCTCTCCCATATGGAAATGAGTACTATTTAAGATCTACCAGCCAACCCCCCTTTCCTTTGTTCCTTTTAACTGTTGTGTGTTGAGTTACGACCTTTAATACGTAGCTTATGGTTTAGTTTTACTTCAGTGAGGAAGTAATGGGTTTTTAATCGTAGTCTGTTGCAGGTAGAGATGGGAGTCACAATTTTGTCACTGCGACAAACTGCGACCAGCAACACGAAAGTTGCAGTAACAAATAGCTGCAACTTTGTAGCGCTGAAATGTTAAAATTTTGTACCGGGAGTCAGCGATTCCGGTTCACCACACCTGAAGATCTGTTGGATATACAATATTTTGGACTGGCAGTGAAGTTGCTATGGAGGAAGTTAGTGTGTGTGCCCTGTGCGACTAGTGGTTTGAATAACCCGCCCAGACTTCGGCCGTACTCGGCCGCCGTCGGATGCGCTCGTGTTCGCTCTCCCCTCCTTCCCCCTCTACCCGCTTCCCATGCCTAGCTCTGACACTCAAGTCCGCAAGACAGGGAGTCTTCTCCTGGGCCCGATCGTGGGCGGTTGTGTTACGCTTGCGACCGCGGTGCCACACCTGAGCTGTGTCATCGGTAAGTTCTTCTTTCGTTTAATTGAGTTTGGTGTTTATGTTTTACGCGTATTTTCAGTTAGGTTTGGTTTAGTAATTGTTTTCGTTGATGATACGTCGAGGGTGTGCTGTCGCGGCCGCGAGCCCAGTATGACTTGGGATTGGTCCCTACCTTTTTTGGAATAAAGTGGTGCGCGTGTGTCTGCCACAGCAGTATTGTAATTTTCATCTTAATCTTGCATCGTAAATCTGTGTTAATATCTCGGTGGAGAAAATATCCTGTGTACAATTTGTCATGGTTTGTATGATAAAGTGCGTTATATATAATTGTTTTGCCAAGTTCTGTCGTACATCATTAATAGCTTCGATAACCCTGTGTCAATGCCGTGCATTACGTGTGTGTTCTAATAGGAAAGGTACTGGTGAGTGGAACTGGTCCTTGGTCGATGCCTAGCAATGCCAAGAATAGCAGCCTGTTTCTACTGTGTCTGCTAGATGCGGGCTCAATTCAGTTACAAACTTTTTTTATACTTAATTTAAAAAGTTGTTAAGTTTTATGTTCGTACACAAAAAAGGCAAAATAATACAAATTAATTACGTTTTAAAAGTGTTGCTTCCTTCAAAGTAGCCAGAACACATTAATTTGCATGTTTTTTATTTCCGAACCTACCCTAACTACTAAGTTATGTGTGAGGCCCGGGGAAGGAGCGGGACTAAGTGCGTCTCAGGGCTGAGCCCCATACGCCTACTAGGGGGAAGTATCATGCAGAGGAGGCATGCATCGCGGCAGAGAGGGATTGGGCAGACATGGCCGCAATTGGGGCCATGTCTACCTCCCTAAGTGTACCTATAGCTAAGCCATAATCCAAGAAGAGAGAGGGAAAAACCGGCATAGTACCGTAAAAACCCTCTCGACAGAATAGGAGTGTAACCACTCAGCAGTCACATGCATTAAAAATAAAAATGGTACTGGAAAAGTAGGAAGGTCCAGGTTGTTAATAGAGTTGTGAAGTAAGAGTGGGGCAGGGGGGGCGGGAGCTTTGATTCAAATTTGCATGTCCCAACTATCACCGACAACTTCTATATTGCATGCCATGTAGTTCCCTCTCAAAGAGTGACACACTGTCGCTGCTAGGCGTATATGCGACATGCCACTTGAACATCTACATCGATCCCTGCCACGACTCATGGCGCATGTAGCTTGTCACTGATACTTTGTCGCGGCTATTCCGCGTGAGTGACCGACTAATCGCTTGTTCCGGTAAACATTGTGCAGCGACAAACTACAGCAGCCTCGTGACCTTGAGTCGCGGCCGGGATCGAAGTAGCAGTTCAAGTGAAGTGTCGCATAAACGCCTAGCAACGGCAGCGTATCGCTCTTCGAGAAGGAAGGAGCAACGTGCGTAAGCTTGACGCATGTTGAAGCCATCCGGGCGCGGCTCAGTTCGTCAAGCTCGTACAGACTGTAAAATATTACTACGAAATGCTTAGCCGACTGTTGGTTGTTTTTATTGGATTTTTAAATGCCACAAGCAATGCAAATATTCTGAAAAATTTCCATAAAAGTATTGTTATAGGGTTTTTTGTCAATTAGCTTGTTTTTGTGGATTTTCGTTTTTTTTACGGAGGTTTTGCTTTTTTATTAGGTTTAATAAACTATCCAATGTCGTGTTGGTGTATTAACTTTACTTTCACTTGGATGTTATAATTGTTATACTGGGTAAGGTTTTATCTCGGTTGGCTTTTGTGAGAGAGGCAGACAGGCAGCGTGCGTAGTTTCTGCTGAAAGGTGAGCTAGACTCACGTAGCATACGCCAGTGAAGCGCGGAACGAGTAAGTATTTGTTATCGGAGGCTGTAGCAATAACAAGGCATGGGTTGCTGAGACCGCTTCCGGAGTTTGTTATCGTGAGGCAAGTGCGTGACCGGCGGGCTTAGAACCGTAGAGACGCAATGACGCTAGAAGACAATAGGGTATCTTACCCGGCCGTGAGATGTGTTCAGCCGCGTGAACAAGAGAAAGACGCGTTAGGGCTTAGCGCGGGAAACAGGCAAGATTTTCCCAAGTACAGAGTGCTGACCGGATGCAGACGGTGCATGTACCCTGTACTCGGGGCGGAGAAAAGTAAAGGCGAATGAGCTTTGACGACAAAGGTAGCATAGGCGGGGCTTAACGGCGGAGATGCCCGAAGTTAAGAGATCGGTTAAGGAGTTGTCGTGTTGGACGCGGAGTGTGAGAAGTACGTGTTTTCGGGAGTGTTGTAATGGCTGCGACGAACGACGGCCGTGTCTGATGGAGGTAGCGGAGTTTTGGTGTTCAAAGAAGGCTGGAAGGATGGATTTCTATATGAGATGAGTATAAACGTTGGTGTTAGTTAGTCAATAAGATGTTTGGCTAGTTTTTATGTAGAAGTACCCAGTGAGAAGTAGACGTTGACAGCGGGAGGAAGTGACACGAGCGGTAAAGCTGCGCTTGAAACTTGGAAGTGTTGACAGGTTAGTTGATAAACATGTTGAAGACTGTAGTACACAGTAACTGCGCAAGGAGAGGCGGCAGGCTTAAGATGTTGCGAGCTAAAGCCTAAAATATTCTGTTAGAAGGTGCGACATGTTGTTTCTTTTTCAATTTCGTTAAAGGTTAATTGCATTAATTGTAACTTGTTGTTCAGTAACAGACTCTTGCTTAACTTTTTGTTTGTCTTCGGTTTGGTTATTTCGTTGACTGTAACTTAAATATACCATGGTCAACCTTAAGATTCAGTGTTGTTTGGTATAGATGATAGAGAAGTATGTTTTGTTTGTGAAGTAATAGAGACGTTGTAGTTTTGGCCGGTCTGTATGTTTGTATCTCGTGACCTGAGAGATTTCTAGTTTATTGTAATGTCGTGGTGTTGTTCCCCAGCAGGAGGACAGATATTTTTTTATGAAACTTAAAGGCGTGTTCACGAGCTCTACTTCTGTTTGGATTTAACGAGAGATAATTATATAATTTCAGTTTGTGTATTCAAGCTTTGTTGCTGTTCTCTAGATAGCGTGGAATGTTTCGACGCTCTTTTATTTAAGGCCGTGTGAGGCCGAGTTCATAATATTTCATTCTTTGTTATTGTTTGATTATTATGGTAAAATAGTTATCACGCCGTCATGTTAGTTGGAATTATTTTTTTATTTTTTTATTTAACTGTTCGATTGGTGGTATGTTCTCTTTTAAAGTTTTTGAGGTAAATAAACAAAAATTGTTCTCCACAACTTGTTTTTTTTTTGTTAAAATGTTGTCCCTGCTGTCAACTATAGTAGTAATTGTTTTGAATAGTTTAATACAATAACCCGATTTACAAATAATTTATTTTCTTAATGCTACAGAGGTAGTTTATGTAGGACTTATAGATATTAAGGTAATGTTTACATGCGAAAAGACACTACACACATGGCCGCACTAATCCATCATTGTAGCGATTTCCAGTACACCTCTTAATAATGTTTATTATGAATATTTGTCATTTGATTTAATTTCTGAGCTACGGCTTTTAATTTTTCAAGGTTGTATTTAGCTTTGGTTACCCCTTTTTGCAAATTGCTGTTGCTTGTTTACGTCATTTGATAACCTCCCGCCCCCTTCTTGCTCAATGTTGTTGTTTTGATGTGGTGTTTGGTATGGACCTTTAATTTTAGATTCTCTTTTATTTTTGTGGATGAGCCCAAGGTGTTTAGAATTTAATTAAGAGTGAAGCAGATAGTTTGTACACCTATAAGAGTTGCTCTACTCACTGTTTGTGGCAATTGAGGTTAAGGCCACTTGCTGAAGGATTTATGCATCCATGTGAGATGGTGTGTGATAGTAGTCATACTACAGACAAATTTATTTGTGTTGTTGACATAAGACTTGATGTTTGACTAGCCATAGTTGGTAGCCCTGGCAATGTGTACATCCTGTCTGTGAGGATATACAGTATACAGTTGCTCATACCTAACCTATAGGTACACTATTTATTTGTTTACTTGTAATACTTGTTAACATACATTCTAATATTTCTACATTTTTATACACATTAATTCTTTTTAACACTTTGAACATTTTCAATCTACAATAATCTGGTGATCATCAGGCATTAGGTGAAGCCTGACTATATCATTCTTACACAGTACTACAATAACCTTTACACATTTTATTTAATACTTATTACATTTAATTTTCTTATACTTCCTTTATTTCCCCCCTTATCAATTTTCAATATTAATTTCTATCACCCAATATTTAATTAAAAGAAAATTCTGCCTTTATTTATTCTTTTCTCCAATGTACATTAAATTATGCAGTTATTCCTTTGTCCTTATCCACTGATATTTGTCGTAGCAGTGTGTAAAATTAATCCATTTACAAATATTCTCATGCTGAAATTCAATACCAATTATTATAAACAAATGGAAAGCTTCTACTCTGCAGGAACTTAAGGTACGGGCAGAGGGTAACACAAGCGGCCATAAATATCAATGTATCAATGATGCTGGAACAGCTTGTCACTGTTCCAGCCTGGCCGTGCTACTTTTAAACATGGTCGCTGAAGCTACATGCCTTGTTGCAGCGATAAAATAGCTGCGACAGTATATTTTCCGCATCCTGAATTGCAGGTCACTCGCATGCTCCCCATTTGTTTCTTGAATAATGTTCTTCTGAGTTTGTAGAGGCCTGCGACAGAAGCGATAGTAGGTAGTTGTCTTAACACTCTACTCAAGTCCTCTCACTACAGGATTTGAGTGAGGCTTAGGGAGTTTTTATTTAGGCAAGGTTTGTTTGTAATTTGTGTTGTGTGTTGTCAAAATCAGTCGTGATTTGTTAAGTTGACAACGGCTCTGGCAGCTGAAGAATGTGGTTCGTTCAGGATTGTCTATTTAATTAGTTAGTTTTGTTATTTAGACATTCCAATCCTTTATACAGTGTTTAGATAGTTAATGGATAATTTATAAAGGAGGAGCAGGCTATGGGTTGGCCGCATGTCTATAGAGTATGGCCCAACCACCATTTAATGATAAAAGTACTTATTTTGCTACAGTATGTCGAATGTGCAGAAGAATTTTCCTCCTATTATATTGTTACGGTGCATTTTGCAGGATTTCGATTTTTTTTTGAGGTTCTGGTTTTTTCTTCGGACAAGTTATCGAATCCGACGGTATATGGCTTTTTGCCGAGTTTATCGGGTTTGCTTTTTTTTTAATTCTTTTACCTTGTATTAGTTGGATGATAGTTATGCTGTATTGTTTTTGGGTTATTTGGTTAAATGATAAATTGTGATTAATAGTTTCTTGTTAAATGTTTAATTCGGTCGTGTAGTTAAGCCCTTATGGCATGATGCCTATATTCCCTTTTGGGACAGTAAGTAACAGCGTCTGGACGTGTTGTGTCGGGCTGTTCGAGCCGGTTCTCGGTAGATTTACCTAGCTACAGTAGTATGTGCCTCGTAGCGTGGGAGGTCTGTCGAGACGGTGTCTGCAGTAGCTTGATACCGGACGTGCCAGGGCTGGAGTTATCGCCAGTAGCTACTCTTCTGCTTACTGCGTGCGTAGCGTGCTACCAGGAGGTGGGAAGGGTGGTTGCTGCGCTGTAGATTTTCGGATCGTGGGATGCGCTGACGTGCGCGGTAGCGTGCTGGGCGCGTGAGAGCGAACGGTGGTGTGACCACTCGGAGCCCGCTGATTGGTGGCCATGGTCATGTGGTCACGGCTGGCAGCTAGAGGTGCGCAGTAAGGTACGAGTTGTCTTGGTCTTTTGTCTCGCGTCCTCTCGGAGGACGGACGGGGTCGTCTTTTGTCAGTCCTCGCGGAGGACAGATGTAGTCTTTGTTT
This sequence comes from Medauroidea extradentata, assembly GCA_003012365.1. Classification (NCBI taxonomy): domain Eukaryota; kingdom Metazoa; phylum Arthropoda; class Insecta; order Phasmatodea; family Phasmatidae; genus Medauroidea; species Medauroidea extradentata. The sequence continues at coordinate 21,279 of PNEQ01113110.1, forward strand.
TTTGTTTTCTTGAAGAGGCTGCCGGAGGGGCCTGAGAAGATCACGATGCATCTTTCAGCAGGATGAGTATAGTCATGTACGGAATAAGTCCCTCTCTACGTGATTTTTTGAATTCCGTTGATTTGAACATGTAGTGTATGAACCTGACAACCACGCACCCCCTGACGTATAGGCTAAATAAATGTTTATCATTATAAAGGTATTTTTGTATCTGGTATCTCAGTAAAGTTGATTTGTTTAAAAGTTTATGAAAAAGGCGGAGTACTTAGTAAGCGAGGGAAGCCTTAGTATTACCAAGTCACAAGATTTTTTTTTGTATTATTAGTCGAGAGTATGTATTTAACGCCCAGAGTAACGAGTAAGAGTTTAAGTAACGAGGTTCTCAGTCCATAGGTAAGATAGTATTTTCGGATATCGGTAATGTAAATGGCCAGAGTATAGCCTAATGTTATGATTATCAGCAGTCTCTAGTTTTGTCGGTATGAGACCATATAAAAACTGTTCGTGGTTGGACACGAGACGTTAAGGAGATAATAATTTTGTTTGTGATATATGAACCGATATTATTGAGAATGTACGAGGCTGAATGCCTTTCATTGTGATACTACGATTTTGTTTTGAAACCTTAAGTTGTTAATTAAATGGAGATTGCGAACAGAATAGGGTTATCGTCTATTTATTTGAAAAGTCTAAGTTAAGTTCTCCCTACTGTTAAGTCCTCCCTACTGTTAAGTCATAATAACTTTAATAAACTGGTATGAAGTAAGCCTGAAAGCAACTAGTATCGTTCTAGGCACCTGATAATTTACAAGTATAGTTTTCAAGTAATTTATTTAATTATCCATTAACTTATTAGTTTTCTCTGCTCTTTTAAGTGTTGCTACCGTGCCTTCCTAAAAGATCCTCAGTATTCTCTTGTATCGCCAAGGCGAGTAGCAGTAGCTCTACCATAGGTTTAGAAGGATGGATGCACGTAATTTATTGTAGTGTTCCAGTTTCGGGGTTTTGATAATGAGTACACGGTAAGTAACCCCTCCCCCTTGAGCATGTCATCCTGGCCCGCCAAGTATGTGTTGTTGAAGGTCATGTCAGTATTTATTGGCCAGGTGGTGGAGAGCCCCCTTGTGAAGAGGTTTTACGTGTCGTCGTCCTTCCTGTCCAATCTTTGAGTTGTAGTTAAGTTGTAAGTACATATACATCCCTTACATTGTGTGCCATAATACCCCCGAGCCCCGTACAATACTTGAATTCGAATTTGGATATGGAGATGGGTTGTAGGAGAAGAAAGAGTTCAGACCCTCCCTTACAGACAGTACACAGAACCCACCATTTAACTGAATGGTTTCGACGCCGGGCAGGAGCCGGTGGTACGTTTGGAAAACTCACTCTCTACGTCCACACTTTAACAATATTATGGAATACATCTACTAATCTAGGAATTGGATAGCGGGCAACAGAAAATTGTGGATTAAATGTTATCTCGTAATTGTAATCAATGCACAGCCTAACTTCTCCATTTGGTTTCGGAAAAACACCAAGAGGTGAACCTCAGTCTGAATATTGGGTTTTTGAAATGACATCCCGTTATTCTAAATTATTGAGTTCTTTTTCTACCTTATCTGTTAGAGAGTATGGAATTTTCTTTGCCTTCAAGTACACTGGTTTAAGAAGTACAGTACGTCTGGGTTAGGTTCCTAAAAAAAATGCAAATTAAAATGACTTATTGAGTCAGGCCCCGCCTACAACCTATAACCAAACCTTTTTGAAACATAAGAATGTAAACTCTGGCGTGCATGAATGGATTAACAAGATCACAGAAGAATGGATTAACGATGTTATTCTGAATTAGCAACTACTTAAACCAACGTTAATCCGAAATGATGTAAAGTGGCATGACATAATCAAGCACTTACTGTAATTTTATCATTAGAGAACACTTCTAGTTTTTTCAGATTTCCTTTTTTCTCTCTCTCAAAAACATCACGACATTTCGTTGTGATCTCACTTTTGAATTTATCTATTTCTTTAATTTGAGATCAATACAGACATTATTGATATAAATGTTCAGGTGGCAAAGTCAGGTTCTCTCCCTAATATGTATTACATTTGACGGTGTGTTAACAATGTATAGTGACACTACAGATATGTTACCCTTGTATTAAACTGGAATTTCAACTCCTAGTGGATAGAACTTATCAGTGTACGTACAAAACTTAGATTTGTTTGATTAACCTTCAAGCCTAGGTTCAGATTTTCAAAATCAGATTTGCTCGTGATACTTACAGGGCTGCTCATATCAATCTCAAAATTTTTAATTGTATAGTTCATCTTGATACAAACTATAAATTTTCATCGTCATGCAAAGAACGCAACATGGATGAATTTTTGACACACATCAATGATGATGTGGTTGATAAAAAATTGATTGTCTACAACACTAGAGTCACTGTCGTCATCCCTGTTGATTTGAGCTATGCAAAGCACATTATTACTTTCATCATTTGACTGTTTTACTAATTTGGTCAAGCAAACCTTTGACACATGTCCTTTCCACCCACACAAATTACATTCCAATTTTGATTTGTTCCGACAGCAGCTTCCAACCCTATGATTATCATTACAACGAAGACACAGGTTGTCTACACCAAGCTTCTTATAAAGTACCATAACAGACAGAAGTACTAGTATCAACTGTAAGTACTTGTACTTCTGTCTGTTACGTTACTTTGTTAGCCTAGCTGCCTATTTCCCACCATTCTTATATATATATATATATATATTTTTTTTAACACATTATTTTCTGCCATCTTGTGTTTGTCCTCGTTGTGACTATTTTTCTTTCCTGTTTATTTACTGTCTTCTACCTTGTTTCACCCGTAAATAAACACATTTATTCTGCTTTAGCCATCCTTTTATGCAATCCCCGGCCATTTCACTTAACCATTACCGTTGCACAAATACACAAAAATGAGTCCGAAAAAATGTACGATACCGCCCATCTGCACAAGTTCTGGCTAAATAAAATTTCACTACACACAAAAAAAAAATGTCCACAGCATCCAATCACGCAAATTTTCTGCAAGCTTGCCTCAACTTAGGCTTATCCCCATGAGGCCTAACCTCAAAACCTTCACTCACAGCCATGCCTCCATAAGCAAGATCCAATGCTGCCTTGCTAACTTATGTACACTGAATACGTTTCATTGGCCAACCATCACAGCAAGTTTCTTAAATCAAATTTAAAATTACTTACGTTCATTACTTCACCACTTCTTCCCCAAGCCAACAAAATATTGAACACCATAGCTAAAAAAACACATAATCTACATCACCTCAAACAGGTCAAACTCAGCAAACTAAGCACAAAGTTGCTAAAAACTGGCCCTCTCCCCACCACTCTACATACAAGCCACCACCATCCATGCCTTGCCTCCATCCTCAAAATGTCTACACAAGCCCATACCACACCAACACTAACACCACCTCCAAACCCACCTAAAAAACGACCAACAGAAGTACAGCCTACTACTGGACAAAGATCTCATGTTCTGAACCTGTCCACTCTCAACCTCACTGCTACTGAAAACAGTATTCTTGAGAAAGGCCTCTCGTTTGTCCCATCCACTACATTTGACCACTTCGGTGCAGTAAAAGATGTCCTGAGTTTCATACGCAACATCCTGTTCAAATACTTCTTTGACAACATTCCCACACCCACACACAACAAAAGCTCCATATATCCGGCCCTGTACAAGTTCTCACCCCCATCCAACTGGGACCCTCTCTCACTACCACCCACACATCCTCTCGAGCAGTTCACCTTGTTCATCCTCATAAACATCTCAGACCCTGACTTCACCCGCTCACTCCCTGACAACAGCAACATAAACCCTTCAGACAGAAAAGCCATCAAAGATCTCCACAACAACAAGGAAATAGTCATACTGCCTGCCGACAAAAAGACCACAACAGTGATAATGAATAAATGTGACTACATTCTGTAAGCAGAAAACCAATTATTAGACAGAACTACCTAAAAACCCCTCCCAGAAGACCCCACCACACACTACTGCTGGATTGCAGTGTGCCATGTCTTGCCGCCCGAGGAAGTCAGTTTAATACTGGCGAAACGTCCCGACCGCGCTTCAGCAGAAAAAATGTGTCGTCCCTTTGTGTGTGTGTGTACCTATTTACAAGTATCAGCTGTAAGTACTTGTACTTCTGTCTGTAATGTTATTATGTAAGCCTAGCGGCCTATTTCCCACCATTCTTATACAATCTTCTTATAGTCAAGGGTAACACTTTTCCTTTGCATTTTTTATTTGGCTGTCTGTCCGAACCAAGAGCTAGGGAAGTTGCTCGTTACTTGACTGACCCATTGCCTTCCTTATTACTAACTTTGGCAGCTTCTAAAGCAAGTGCTATTTCGCATGCACAGTAGAATGCAAGTGATTTTTCTAGTAATAGCTTCTCGCGGAACTCACGATCGGTTATACTTCATTCAATTAATTGTGCTTTTATAAAAAGGTTCATGACTGACTGGCCGCATCCTGGGTTTCTACGAATGTGAACTTCCATTATGTCAGTTTACGTAAAGCAGTGATAAAATATAAATATTATCTCACGATTGCTGTACTCTATCAAGGGATTTGTTTTGCTGGGCATAGAGGTTATGAGTTGGGCACAGATGATTAAGCAACACTTGGGTTAGTTTCTTATATGTCTATTATCTGGCTGCTCTGGTGCAGTTAGATTGGAAAGAAGTTGGTAATGCTTACTTCCTATACAATAAGTGTTTGAGTTCTTAATTTATCACTGTCTGGTGTAAAAGCTACATATTTCAGTGCTAGAAAATTTTCGAGTCATTCTTTGTACACCTTAAACGATTATTTGGTATCATCAAACACTTAGAATTTTTATTTAGTAATCACATAGGTATTTTGTAATTGCTTGTTGACTACACTGATGAAGTTATGAATAAGTCTGGTAATAACTGCAGGACAAGAAGTGAGTTCGGACCTGGCTAGTACTGAAGTTATTACTTACACATTTTCATTGATCTTGTCCTAGTCGCCAGAATTGTTGAAAATTAAATAAACTATGCGTTTATTGTTTGTTCATTTAGTTATTTAGCTTCCATTTTTAATATTTTTTCCATTATTTTATTATTATTTTACAGTTGCTTAATTTTTCCCCTTTATAATGACAACTATATAGAGTAATCCTACAAACATAGATTCTCCCTTTAATTATATACACAATAATTTATCAACGGATCAATTAGAAACAGACATGTAACCTACGAGTGCCATTAAGCCGAGAACTTTATTATAGGCCTACAGTTTATGTGGCAGGCATGTATACAGTTTGAAAACTTGGTCCTTGTAAGTTAAGGATTATAATTCAAAGTCACAGTTTGAAAATATATATATAATTTGGCATTGCCTTAATACTACCAGTTACAGGCAGTAAAACATTAGGAAACATTTGTAGTACTTACTGTGTTGAAAATATTGAGTCAAGTATTTACATAGTGAAAAAGCTTTAATACCTCAACCCTGCACAGCCTGATCATGTATAAAGCATTTGTGAACAATACCTTCTACGACCCAGAGAACAACAGTAACACTCTCAGGCCAAGTATTGCATGAACAAATTTACATGGAGATAAAAATGGCAAATACTTTTACCTATCATTTCAAGGCTTTTAGTTGCATGTACTTGTGAAATAAAATATATTCAGAAGGATCCCACTGTGTGTTTCTGACGTTCAATCACACTGTACCATCTGTTTGCTTGTAGAACAAACACAATACAGTAGAACCCTTTATAATGTTTCTCAAGGGACCGAAAAAATATTTGCATTATAAAAGGGAAAACATTATAACAGGGTAATTTCCTATTACAAATCAGTTTTATGGACCAAATGAAGGTAGCATTATTACCAGGAAAACATTATAAGTGGGAATACTATAAGAGGGTTCTACTGTAGTACAGGCTTGCCGTTTTAATGGATTTTATCCGTTTTAACAGATTTTATCCGTTTTAACGGATATTTAAAGGTTGAAACGGACAGACGGATAATGTTAGATGTTCACGGATACTTCAAACATATGTCTCTAGCAAAAATTGACACAGTAATTAGTGACGCACATGAATGCATTAACGAGAGTATCTAATCTTCCATGTTTATTTTAAACCTAGAAATCTTATTCCTTTATTATTTTGGAAAAGGTCATGCTATATACAAGCAAATATGGGGAAATTTACGTTTTATTTTACGCCAAAATAAATAATAAAGGACATTTTTTAAAACTGCTCATAATGGCTGCAACCTAATTTTGGGCCAGAAATTTTGGTAAAAAACAAGCAGCGATTATGTTAACAAATACGGGTATTTACATTTAACGTGCGGCGCCATGGTACAAGCAAACATCATCTCATTCGAAGCCATAAATAAACTTATGCAGATATATTCATTTTTCAACAATAAGTAGCCGGTTGAACGTGTTCTTAGTTTTTATAAACTCATTCTACAAATTTTTTCAAATAGGAAAGCAGGTGAAATATTTCACTGCTATTTTACCAAAACAGGTTAGAAAATAGTTCAGTCTGTAAAAAACATTAACAGTAGATGATTTCCTGTATAACATCTCAATTTTTTCACAATACTATAATAATTTACTATACATATTTATTTCACTATCAAAATTCTACAGCAAGAAGCTTCTAAAAATACTTTGAAAAAGTATGTAACGTATGTTGGAAATATTACAGGACTATACAGGATTATTTAAAGCTAATTACAGGATTTTGGAAATGAACTTGGTGGCAACCCTGCAATAGTAGATATCTCATGGCACGAAAACAAATGTTAGTTTGACATACTGTTGTACCGTCGTATTCTATCGATCCTACAACACAACCAGAAGTCATGGTGTATCAACACACCAGTCAGAAACAAAAATGTTTACTTCAAGTGCCACAAATCCAAGAACTTTATCTTACCATTTATGTGCAGACATTTACAGTAATGACACATGCCAGTAGGCAACCAATGATACGCACCCAGCATTACAGGCTCTCATACATTCCAGGCATTTGTAACAAGCTCACTGTAATAGGCAATGAACCACGTGTTCCCTCTAACTTACTACGCTGATACTTATTTTTACTCAATCCTAGTTTCCCGCTGTTAAAACTGTGTGCCTTTCATAGTGCCTCTTCAAGGCCTCTCCCTAGCTGTCTCCTAGGATACAAACAGTGACTGCATCCCACGCATGGCACCCAGAATTCTCACCACTGTTACGCTAGTTTTGTCAGCGGGTACAGCCACTCGCACTGATTACCACAGTGGTTCAGGAAAAGTTTATCATTCCTGGGTTCCTAGCCACTCATACGTGTAGCAACTGAGAGATCAAATAACTAGTGTTAGTGGGTGCCTCTCTTGTGCTTATTCTAGCGGACCTCAGAGGTACCTAGGGACCAACGTCTGGCGAGTGTCGACTGAGAGACAGACTACGTGCATTGCTCGTCGTTCGTCTAGGTATGCTGGTGCATTTCACACACTGAGGTGAACTTTTGTCCTTCTTGATGGTACTAACAACTATACTACTGGCTGCCCCATTAGAATGCCAAAGAGTTCCAAGCTTACAGACATGCACTGTGCGCATTGGGGAAACGTCCTAAGGTCTGGGTGATGCCCCAGGACATCACCCAATCAAGGTAAAACTGAATCACAAAATGGTTAGTTACACTGTGATAACAGTGCCTATAGTACGGTCAAACCCTTGACCGATCCAACTGTTAAATACAAGTCACACACAAGAGCCAGATCATTGGGACAGTGAGAAAACAGATACAAGCTACTGTAAGCTAAACCATGTCCTGCTTCTAACATCTGAAAAACCCTAAATACATGGGTGAGTGAACACACACTGAAATCGGGGCAACAGGGCAGGTGTCACCATCAAGAACATGCTACAATACAAGTACACACCGAATCGCCACAAAGAACACTATCCTCAGGCAAATAACTACTCCGTTCTGCCATAAATAAACATATACAGCTGGAGAAGTGCACTGCCAAGAAAAATTATGCCCCTACGTTAATGTGTTAATCCTTTTTTTAGTGTCATTCTACACAATGCAATAGATTAAATTAAAAAAAACATGAAATACCCTATTTACTTGTGTAAATAGCACACTTTTATTCCAATAAAACTGATAAAAATTCAGAGGTGCAGGCTCTACACAAAAAATAGAAAAAAAAAAAAAAAATTTGAAAACAGGCTACAGCGAGAAGGGGTGGAAGGGAGAAGGCACAGTTGTTGTCATAAACTGATGGGTGTCAAGAGTGGAAGGCAGAGAAAGAGAATGTTCTCACAGCACCGCCCAGTTCCTCCATCATTACTCCTCTTCCTTTTCTTTTTCTCCCCCCCCCCCTCCTCAAACGTACTCAGCAGCAACTGTCACTGCTAAAACTCAAATTAAATTTTTTTTGTCTGTCATTATCCAAGTACCTGTTCAAAGTGCTACTCTGCGTTTACACAATACACGGGTTAAAAACTTGTTTGATGATGGCCAGAAGTTTACTAGCTTTTACACAGGTATGTTTAAACATAAAAAGTATGCTGCTGGGAAATTTTACGTGGCAGAAACACGAGTTCGTGGGTGGCAGGAGGAAGCAATATGAGAAATTAATTTTGACGTCTCGTGATCAGCTATCTTCCCGTGGTAAAAGGAATAAAAAAGAGCGACACTGTACATTCCACTTCCCCCTCCCCGGAAAGGACCACAAGGCAGAGTAGCAGGGTAGTGGTTTGGGTCCTCCCTTGTCGCCACCCCCAGCCACATTCCTGAGCCTTGCCTTCTCCTCAGCTCTAGACAGTAAATGAAGGCAAGCTTGCTCTGCTATCATGGCATGTTATCTTGGAAAGGGGGGGGGAGGGAATGCTAGAAGTGGCAGGCACACAGCACAGCAAGAAAGGGAAGGAGTGTTGTGTAGGCAGGCAGGCAGCCAAGCATGCACAAACACATACACGCACACACACACATGCACACACACACATGCACACATGCACACACACATAGGATGGCAGCAGCAAGTGATCCTTGGCAGGCTATTTATAGATACAGTAGATGCGGAGAAGGGTGGGACAAACCACACCCCTCCACCATCTCAGCCACTCTCTAGCCAGTGTGAATGTTATATTTCCTCTCTCTTTTCTTTGCTGTCAGTCACAGTTTCCTCCCCCTGGCCCTTCATACATAGTCTCCCTCGCACCGCTACACAGTCTTTCATGCTCCAATGATTTTTTTATATGTTGGCAAGGCACTACATTTTTTTTCTGGAACTTGCTGCATATATCATGGTGTGCGCTTTACAATAGTATATACCAGGCCTGCCGTTTCAACAGATTTTATGAGTTTTAACGGATATTTAAAGGTTACAACAGACAGACAAATAATGCTAGACATTCGCGGATATTTCCAACTCCTATCTTTATCAACAAAACACAATAATTAGCGATGCACATAAATAGATTAACGAGATTCCTTAATATATTTTTTGTTTACTATGCATCTAGAAATCTTTCCCTTTCTTTGGAGAAAAAGTCACGGTATAGACAAGTAAATACAGGAAACATTTACAAATTATTTTACCCCAAAACAAATCTTAAAGGAAACTTTTTTTTTTTTTAAAAACACCTTATAATGGCAACATTCCATATTTTGGCCCAAAAATTTGGTCTCAAACATGTTCACATGCAGCATCATGATGCAAGCAAACTACATCATATTCGAGGCCATAGACAAACCCCTTCAGATACATTAATTTTTCAACAGTTAGTAGTTGGTTGAACATGTTCATACCACAAGCCCCTCCACGATTGGCCATTCATGCCAGCCAATCTGGAGCGAAGTCGACAGGGATTGGCCGAACACCTCAGCCAATCACAGCCAAGGAGGTCGGGATTGGCCGACAGCCTTAGCCAACCAGAGAACACCCAGGTACAGCCTACAATATATAAAGGCACAAGGACTTCGCAGAGGATCAGAAGGAAATAGTTACTGTGACTAGAAACTTCACCCTTGAAGATGGAAGCTGCAATGCTGTCCGAAACGTCGGGAAGAAATACGACATTGACGCGGCTACGACCCAGAAGCCTAGATCCTGTGGATGTTCATAGTTTCTCTAAACTTGTTGTACAAATTTTTACAAATAGGAAAACAGGTTAGAAAATAGTACAGTCTGTAAAGACATATTAACAGTAGATGGTTAACAGTGTTTGTGTAGAAGGAGGTTGAGGGAGAGAGTGAGATGTGTATTCTTATTGTACTCTCTCCTTCGTGCGAGTATCCGGGTGCCAGTCTCTTCTTGTCAACCATACACAGGATCTAGGCCAAGCAACAGAACAGTGGGATGATGCGCCTGGCCATGCCACCGAGGATCTAGGCGCTCTCCCAGAGAATTTAATTTTTTCTAGGATAGACTTTCGCATTTTATCGCAGCTACATCGCATTTGCGTAAATTATTACAGAATTCTAATGAACATACAGTATATTTCCTACTTGCAATACGGTAACTTTTTCCATTTTATTCCTTATAAATTATTAAAATTTAAATTCTTTTTTAGCGGGAACTGAGAATACTGTTGTAGTTGCATTGTTGTTGTAGTAGTCAATATCGTAGTTGTGGAGCTCGACTGTATATGTTACAGTGTAAATTGTCACATTGTAAATTTGTGAATCAGTGAATAGTGATATGTATAATTTTGTGGCAGAATAAAATCAGTGAAACTAACTCATGAGAGTATTATTGAGCATGTGTGACAAGTCCTTCCAAGAGCTGCACGTTTCGCCAGAAAAAGTATTTGCTCTTGACGAGCGTAAACAAACGGCTGTTCAGGAACGTGTCCGGTCAAACCCCAGTGTGTCGATTGAGCAGGGAGTACCGTATTTACTTGTGTATAGTGTGCACTTTTATTCCAGAACAACTTATAAAATTCAGGGGTGCGCACACTACTATACACAGAAAATAGAGAGAAAAAAAAAAGTCGAAAAATGACTGAAGGAAGGGAGGAAGGAAGGCGGAGTCGTAGTCCTAAACTCCTAAACTGAGGGGTGTCAAGAGTAGGAGGCAGAGAGAGAGAGAGAGAATGTTATTACCGCCCAGTTCCTCCACCATTACTCCTATTCCTTTTCCCCCTACCCTCTGTCACTGTTGTAATTTTTGCTGCTAAAACCTTAATTTTTTTGTTTCATGTGGCAGAAACGAAAGTTCGTGGATAGCCAGCGGTAGCAACATGAAAAGTTAATTTTGACGTCTATTGATCAGCTATCAGCTACGGGAAAAGAAAGGAAGAAAAAGGGCCACACTGTTCTTTTTTTTTTCCTGGGAAAGGGAAGGCAAGGCAGGGTGGTGGTTGGAGCCGCACAGCCCTCTGCTTGTAGCCACCCCCTGCCGCATTCCTGAACTTTTCTTTCTTCTCAGTTCTGGCTAGACAGTAAATAAAAAAGGCATGCATGCTCTACTGTCATGGCACGTTATCTCATGGTGGAAGGGGAGAGGGGGGCATGCTGGAGCAGCAGACACACAACACAGCAAGAAAGGGACGTGAGTGTTTTGCAGACGCTCGTACACACACACACACACTTGTGTGAGCTGGCTGCAGGCAGGCAGCAAGCTACCTTGGCAGGTTATTTATAGATAGTTGCAGATAAGTGAGAGGCAAGCCACAGCCCCCTCCTCAGCTCGCCATCATCCTCCCCCCGTCACTCTCTAGTCAGCGTGAATGTCAGCTTTCTTTCTCGTTTTTCTTTGTTAGACATGTTTCCATCCCTTCTCCCCCGTGGCTCATCCATCGTAGCCTACCTCGTGCTGCTACATGGTCTCTTAGACTCATTAATTTTTTACAAGCTAGCTAGGTACTTAAATTTATTTCCCTGGAACGTGTTACAAAAATCGTGGTGCGCACTATACACGAGTATATATGGTAATTCTCCCGCCAGTAAAAGGGTCAGGAGCAGACCTGACTTAGCTTTTTTGTGCCAGTCTTACAGCATCTACTCGCATATTAGGGCAATTAAGAGCCCTTGCTTCCAGTTCAGATTTAGCCAGATACTTAGGGACATTCAGTGACCGACCAGTACTGCCGCTTATAAGTCCGCTGAAGGCACCGGAGAAGTCTGCTTTAATACACCGAGGATACAACAGTTAGTTGCAGAAGCTACGTCAGAACCTCAGCCTCCCGCCTCAACCATCTCAGAGAAGAAGAGGTAACTTCTCCAAAAACTGTTTTAACCAAGGTGAGTGGTTTTAAGCCTACCCAGATTTTCGAAGAATTATCCACTCCCCTCTTTCACGCTACCACCAGGAGGGAGCTCGTTTGCCCTTCACCCGAGACACCACTCTCTTGGGCACATAGCTATCTCCGAGCAAAAGGACCCCAGCTCATGCTGTAACTAGCCAAAGTGTTAACCACTGCAGTAAATGTTGCTACACCTTCAGTCAGGCAAGCAATAGGGTAGTAAGGGAGGAGTGATAGCGATAGCGACGTGACAAATTGTTTTCACATAGCCACTCATTTGCCATTTATTCACCATGTGGCTTGAATTTTGCAAAATTCTAATTCAGTAATACAGTATAAGCAGAAGAAGTTTTTCATCTTTTATGCAATATTTCTTCAAGTCATAAATTAAAAATAGTAGAACATTGTAAATAAGTGACACCTTACTCAATACTATGTGATAGCAAATTCATAGCCAGCAAATCACATACGTACTTACTTGCGATACTCTGAGAGTATCTTCAGCAGCTCCTCGTCCTTCAACTTGCTTGGCTCTTGCCTGTAGATGGCAGGAAAGTCTGATGATAAATCCAATTCATTACTGTAGAGCCTGAACAATGGCCGAGCAGTCCATGCAAATGGCATGCGATAATTACCCAACCTAAAACAAAACATTTTTCCCCACTATAATTTCCACAAAGACAAATTTCATTATTATTTTGTGTTGGTTTCTCAACAAAAGTCAATTCAATAACCTATATACCTGAACAATAATGTATACGAAGCAGTGATTTCTTGCTTCCAACCAGTCTAAGTGGAACATTTAATGTAGTTGCTTGCTTGAACACCGATATAGTATTTGTCAACTTAATGTCACTTAAAAATATTTGACTGAAACAAAATATTATCATTATAAACAACACAAAATGGTATACAGTCAACTTCCGATTATCCACACTAATGGAGGGGGCCGATGACTCGGATGATCCAAAATCGCGGATAATCCACTTTTACCCTTTCTTAGATCTCAGTAGAAAGTAAAAAGGCCAAATTCATTCCTGCAATAAGGCTGCAATTTAATACAGTAGACTCTCGATTATTCCCCTTAATGATTAGGAGGTATGCGCTAATAATCTAAAACACATATGTATAACAAAAAAATTACGGATATCTAAAATACATATGTATTACAAAAAAATTACGGATATCTAAAATACATATGTATTACAAAAAAATTACGGATATCTTATTTATCCAAGGATAAATCCAGGTAACCCGTTCGTGCGCTGTGATAGCAGTTTCGTTTGCTGGCAAATACTTCAATCTTCTTCAAACCTTTCAAAATACAGTTCCGGGCATAACAAGATGATCATTGTGCGAGTAAACACAGCGTGTATTTATAAATAACCTTTTCTTTCTTTTCTTTTTTTAAACTATTTAAAGTGAAACATTTTGCATAGATAATCCGTAAATCGGATAATCTGCACATTAATAATCGGAAGTCTACTGTACTTGCCTAACAAATTTAATTAGATGTAAATTAAATGAAACAAAGTACGGTATTTCAACTAATAAAAAAAGGAATAATTATAAATACTAATTCCACATCTCATTGTTGTATCAAATAACTACAGTAAACTGGAATAATTATTACAACAGTTTTATTTAATGTGATCTTTGAACAATTCCAGCAACGGATTCGTATTATAAACAGAACAGTTTTTTTAGACATACACGATTGCGGGTGAATGTCGCCACAGTGCAGGAAAACCCACAATAAAACAAAACCAAAAAATAAATGAAGAAAACCCAGTAAGCTTTGGTCAACAGACACAAAACATTTTGTCCTCGTGTCATCTTCCGGGATATGATTACATTCCTTTCAGGAATTATCTGTATGTTTTATGTCTGTTGACTACAGCTTATTGACTTTTCTTCGTTTGTTTTTGGTTTTTGTTTTATTGTGGATTTTTTCTGCAATACGGCAACGTTTGCCCATAATGGCATACATCCAAAAAAAACTGTTATGTTTATGGTTTTATTTAAGTATAAACCAGTCACCATCAAATAATAACACAACTAATATAGCGAAACACGTCCAGTACTCACTTTGTTTACACGAATAAGCAGCGCTAAAATACTATTTAACACATACTTAATACAATCAAACGAGTTCTTACTCTTGAAAGTATTTCTCATTTTACATAAAAGTTAAAAGTGAAATGGTGTGCTGTTTTTGTTTCATTTCTTTATGTTATACCAAAAGATATTCAATAATCCTGTTGGGTCATTGCATTCAACTGCCCATGCACTGTATACACTAGACACCTGATTTTACAAAGGTAGCGATTTTAAGAATATACTCTCGGGAACCGTCAAAAAATTGCAAAAAAAAAAATGTTAAAGCTGTTGAAAAATGTGACGGCGCACGTCGGAGAGCAACGTTCGGCCTGTGAGAACTACACACGTTATACTGTTTGTCTACCCCTCTTTTCTTTATAATAAAGCAAAAGCCTACTCTTTGTAGATAATGAGGCCCTGACAGTTAGAGTTACATTTGTCTCACTGCTGGCAGATGACCGACCCTAACCAAACATTATACCTTCCCAAACCTCAGCTTGGGAAACAACTTGCAACGAGTTTCCCAGAAACTGTCAATCTATATCCTCACCTCCTTAGCAAAAAAATAACTAGCAGACATCGAACCTGTAAGCCTCCCCTTCCACTAGCCATTATCAGCTCACTTTCACAAGTATATTGACGAGGTAAAGATAATCTTTATTACTGTGTGCACAACAGGATTTTTGTATCCTGACTCTACCCTCACTCAACCACTGAACATGACAAATAATCACATCTTGTAAGTTATTTTTCTAGTTTTGGAAGTTGTTAGTAGTTTATTCAATTTTCCTGGTGATTTGAGAAACTTCTTGTGTTGCAATCTCCTCGAGGCTATATGATTTCTGGTGCCGATGTTGTGGTCAGATCATAGATTTCATGGAATTTTTCCGTGATTTGACGCACATTTACCTTTGTCTGCTTAGTGTGTTGCTCAGGGGGAGGGGGAGGAGGAGGAGGAGGAGGAGGAGGAGGAGGAGGAGAGAGAGAGAGTGTGTGTGTGACTGCAAGCAAAGTGAAGTGAAGCCACGACAAAAAACAAGAGGGGCATGCTGTGTTTTATTTCCCAAGACATGGATCAGTCATATTTACCGCTCAGGGGTACCCTTTTAATCGGAAGAAGTCTGTCTTGTGATATAATTTATATTTAAATGATAACTTGTCTTACTTTCCCGCACAAGCTACGAAAATCTGGACCCAATTCGATACACTTTGCAGAGAAAATTAAATTATAAAATTTGGTAAAGGAATTTGGAGGGGGGGAGAGGAGGCAAAATTTACCTCAATCGATTTTACGAAGGTAGCGATATTATGATGTCATAAACGGAACTATCAATATTTGTAAAATCGAGGGCCTAGTGTATGTAACATTAAGGTGGTTGCCCAAATGGACATTTTTTGCGTGTTTTAGGATAAAAGTGCAGAAGCAGACAAGACAGCATGCACATTTTTTCAGTTACTTTTGGTTTTGTTTAATTTCCTTTCTCTGTAATGATATTAGTCCAGGCGTGCTGTTTTAACAGATATTAATCTTTTTCACCAATATTTAAGGTTTAAATAATGAATGGATGTAAAAAAACATTCACGGTTACTTCCACAATCAAACAAATAAAAAAACCCTGATACTGTAGTTACATTTCACGTGTTCCGCCATGATAGTGGGCATAGATAAACTCGTGCAGCTGTATTCATTCCTCTAAGTATTTTGCACTCAAACTCACGCACCACCATGGTCATGCAGTACCGTGAACTTGTATATCGACAAGATGGCGGCAGAGCAATGGTAGCGGCAGAAAAAGTTTGAAGTCTACCTGGCTAGTTACAATATCTCTACCAGAATATTTATGTACATTTGTTTACATGGTGTGTTTCAGCTTTTAGGGTATGTTGTGTTCATTATTTTAATTTTCGTAATGAAAATAAACAAAAAACATCACCGAACAGATTCCTGTGTAAACAGCAATATCACTAAGCTGCTCTGCACCGCAAGGGGAATGAAAACAAATTTAAATGGCTAAAACATGGGGAAACATAATTTTAGCTGTTCAATCAATGAATAAATATCAACATTTGGTCTGTTAGACAAATTAACTTAATTGAACTACAGTACATAGTTTTTTGTAATAAAAAGTTGTAATTTCTACACGTACTGAAAAGGACTGATTAACCTGGAGGGAATAAATAAATAAGTAGTTTTAATAAAGAGTATACTATAGACAATAGACTCCCGTTATAACATTACCAGTTTTTATGCTTTCCCGCTAATTACACCAATTACTGTTTGCCCTGTTTTATCTCCATTTCTTTCTACGTACAACACTCAATATTTCTATTTCCCGCTATTTACACTTTTACTTTAAGTTTGTTTACTTTCTGAACCCGAGCGACAATCACAGATATACATATAAAATTTGAGCAAACTTCAACGTTAACGGCGAGGTGATCAACTGTTCCACTAGCATACTTGTATACCGTATTTACTCATGTATAGTGCACACTTTTTTTTCCAAAACAACTGATAAAAATTCAGGGGTACGCATTGAACACAGAAAATAGAAAAAAATTACGTGGAAAAAAGGCAGTTGCAGCAAGGGGAAGGGAGAAGGCGGAGTTGTAGTTGTAAAGTGACGAGTTCCAAGAGTGGGAGGAAGAGAGAGAAAATGTTCTCACCACCCCGGATCCACCACCAAAACTCCTCTTTTCTCCCTCCCACTCCCCAAATGCTTCTGTAACTGCCGCTGCAAAAACCCTATTTTTTTGTTTGACGTGGCAGAAACAAAGTTTAGTTTGTGGGTGGTGGACGGAAACAATGTGAGAAGTTAATTTTGAAGTCTTGTGATCAGCTATCTTTCCATGGAAAAAGAAAGGAATAAAAAAGGATGACAATGTTCTTTTTTTTCTCTCCTAGCTAGCAAACAAATGAGTGTTTCATGAGCGCGACTGACTGTATATGTACAAGAAGCTACAATGGCAGCCGCCACGCATATTTAATTATTATTTTACCGTTGTCTCGCAAACTTTTAATTCAGTTTTCATTTTAAAGAAATTTTTTTTACAATCTGCTATGGGAAATTCCTTAATTTTGTTGGTGAAGCGGGCGGGAGAGAGACAGAAAGATTATCCGCTCGGGTGGTGTTAGTCATAACTTCTCACGTGTAGATAGCACGTAAGGGCGACCTAATTCACCACACGCACGCTCGCCAAGTTTTGCACTAAAAGTTTTTGAAGTTTTTTCGCAGATTTTTTTTCTTTTCACGACAGTGGCTTACCTGTTGATGGTAAATGTGTTTTATTGTTTTGAGCCAATATACTTTTTAAAAATTACCTTAAATTCTGACTAAACATGTGTGAGGATAAACTTTGGGGAAGGAGGGTGGGGGGGTGAAATTGGATTTAACGAAACATAGATTTAGAGTAAACATTTTCGGGTCCCATGGCATTTCGTTAAATTGGGTTCTACTGTAACACATTTTGAGGAAATTTTACATTACGCAGCAGCTTAAGAGTTGACCTAATGACACACATTGTGTGTGTAATTACTGCCAAGCAAAAATTATACGATAACTGATATTAACAGATATGTACACAAAGTATCAATTATCTACATAGTACATACGAATTCTATTGAGTGCATTCATCTACAGCAGACTGATGCTGATGCAAGTTCATTACTGCAATGTTGTTCTATTTCATAAATCTGCATCAAAAACTTTCTGATAAATGTATCGAAGCACTTTCAACATATGTAACATGACTGAGTAATGAAATGTGAAGAGATACCTCTGGCAGCATGACTTGACAGCTTTATGTACACGCAGCCCCAAACGTGGATCCTTGGTGCTCCTCACGTACGGGTCAGATGTCTGACATATTCCTCCCTGAAGCACTTTGTCTATCCTGACAACTAGGAACACATCTGGGTGAGGATTGCTCAGGCTAAACACAGCCTGCAAAAAGTAAATCACCACATATTGCACTTTAGCAACTGCAAAAATCATTTCATGCTATGTTAAGACAACATTTATATTCTTATGAAAATTTGTCAACATCGGAAGAATGAGACTACACAATTAACCACATAATTTTACATGTTTGGTACAAGGTCTTTAAAATTCACACTTGGCTTGCATGAATAAGTAGGTGTTAAGTGTATCATACAATTAATAAGATGTAAAAATATTCTATAACAAAATCTTAAAATAAAAACTAGGAAAAACCAATAATTCATAGAATTGTATCTGCAGGTGTATAACAACCAACAAACAAAAACATTTTATGATGCGGATGCATGGTATTAAGGGTATTAACTTCCCCCTACATTTTTTTATTACAGCCTATGTGCCTTGTTTAATATTGGTTTGTCACGTGTTCAGGATGTTACAACGGGATTCAATAACTTAGTACCGTAATTGCGGGCAAAAGTAAATTTAATTAAAATTTCAAAATTTAAATTAAAGTGCAGTCTTTTTTTAGTTTCCTGGCTACTGTGAGGCGGTCCACCCACCACTTAGGCCATTATTATTTCATGTCTTATTTTTATTTTATTATTTCCTTCTGTTTGACTTATTGAATTTGCTAAATTATCTATATAATTACTTTGAGGTATTGTTGACCTGTTTGACCTTTTATCTATACGCCTATCTGTTTTTGAAATTGTTAAATTTTATATGTATTTAATTTGGTTTGTTTAGGCGGAGTCAACTTTGTGTTTTAATTTAAATTTAATTATATCATTTGCAGCTTAACTGTTATTGTATTGTAATCCAGGACTGGGTGTATTGTTGGCAAGTATAGTTGGATGGCACGGGTGTGCCTGCCCAGTTCCAGGAATCGCTATATTTAGATTTTTAACCGTTTTTCTTATACTTTTACCTTTCACAAAGTGCACGTGCGCCGCCGCTCGTTGAGTGTGCGAGAGAGACGGTAATATGTTTGCGCGGGCTGGCTTGAGCCAATGAAAGGACTCGTGGTTCTAATTTACTTAAAATTATGTTGTAAGTTATTGTGTAATTTTGGTTTTAAAGCAATATTTTCACTTTACAAGATGTTTAAAGGTATAAAAGTTTGTAATTTGTTATTATATTTAATTTAGTTTTAATTTTTGGTTACGTTTTTACCTTGGTGAGCTGGGTGGCCGCTAGAGGCGCTGCAGGGAGAGAGCAAGCTCCGCGGGGTCGGCCATTTTACTTACTGGTTGCCTAGTCGCGGACGGGGACGGTCGTAACTTGTTGTTCGGACGCCGTGTAGTGCTTGGTGTTCGGGGGCGGACAAGGATGGTTGTTTGGAACGGTTGGTGGGCTGTGTGGATGAGAGGTGGCTGAGCAGCCTTGTGTAATAGTCGCTGAGTAGAGGCCTCGCATTCGCGAGAACGTAATATTGAGATGTGGCGTTCTTTTTGGTTTTTTCAAACAATTTAGTTTGAACTTACAAGTTTTTTTTTTCTGTGTTGAACTATTCTCTCCCGGGAGCATCAGGATTTGACTATGATTTGAGATGATTGCAGTCTAAATTGTTACAGTTTGTAAAGTTGAATTTTTAAAGTGTTAATAAAAGCAGTCACGCAAATAAACTTAAGGTTATTTGAGTAGCCTACAGCGAAATTTTTGTTTAAGTTAACCACTATACGATCACGACTGGCCACGTGGAAGATATGTTGACGGCAATGTAAG
>PNEQ01113111.1:0-12733 GCA_003012365.1 Medauroidea extradentata
TCACGTGATTACTCTAACAAAAAAATATTTTTTGATTGGTATAACAACCTCCGCCATCTTGGATTTATATTCTGTTATTTAATTATACTGCATACAATATGACATTAACTGTATTATTTATAAGATGTGTTAAATTTTGTGCCTTGAGTTAGAGGAATAGTTCCTTAAAATAATGTCTTTTATCGCTCAGGCTAAATTAATAAAACAAATTTTAACATTATTTCGTATAATTAATTAAATTTTGATAGTTACTTGGGAATCTTATTTTGGTATTCGATTATACATACAAGCAACTGTGACATCATGTCAGGCTAGTGTTGGTTCATCTCTCTGGGATCTTACTTGTATGAACTCACAAAATTAACTAAACATAAGAACCGTAAAACTGGATGATTAGAAACACTGGGGTGAATAGAAACGAAATTAGAAATATGTTCTTCACTTACCTACACCTGTTGCTTTAAAGTAATATCATTGCAAT
The DNA here is from genome assembly GCA_003012365.1 of Medauroidea extradentata. Classification (NCBI taxonomy): domain Eukaryota; kingdom Metazoa; phylum Arthropoda; class Insecta; order Phasmatodea; family Phasmatidae; genus Medauroidea; species Medauroidea extradentata. The sequence continues at coordinate 482 of PNEQ01113111.1, forward strand.
AAAACTATTGTTTGTAGGTAAATTGTTTTAACTTGCCTACTTAAATATTAAAATTTTAAAACAACATCTATACCAAAAATTTACCTTTGAAATTTTTTTCTTCACCCCAGTGTTTCTAATCACTCTGCTTTACTGTATGACCAACAATTAGAATTATTGAAAGGTAATCTGAGTTAGTTGGTTAGTAGATGACAGTGATGATAAGTAGCGAAAATCCATGTTGGTATATTTTATATCATTTAGTAAAAATTCATATAAATTTCTCATATATAAAATACTGCTGTTCAACAAATTTCAAGTTTAACCACCAGAGATGTTCTTAACATTATCTAAGCAAGTAAATAATTATACACAAAATTTAAATGTTGCAGTATGTTTACTAATTTGAGTTTTTCATCATATTGCTTTCGTTGGCATTCTTTTCTGTGTGTTCTAAAACCCTAGGATAACTCATCCCCCTACAGCCCTTGAGCAAACATTTCTGTTATCAAAATATACACTAAAGGAAAGTAGGCTGATTAGTTCTGTATAGATCTACTTGTTTTGTTTCGTCTCATCGTTGTGTCACTTGGTTTTTATTTTATTTGTTATTATTTTCATTTATTATCTGTTTTGTTCCTTGTTTTTATCTGACCCGATTCCATTTTGGAATTTCATGTTGTGTATGTATCTTACTGACTAAAGCATACTCTGCTTATTTTATGGTTTTATTTTATTTGTTTAGTTTTCTTTGACAGTCATTCAATTTGCAATGGAGTACGTCCAAGAAACTGAATCCAGTCATGCTCTCCCATTGCACAGTTCTTTCACAGATCATAATGTATCATGTATGTACATATATATATATATATATATATATATATATATATATATATAGAGAGAGAGAGAGAGAGAGAGAGAGAGAGAGAGAGAGAGAGACATATTAATGACTAATGACGTCAAGTAGTTTCGTCACAAAAAGAATACTAGCAACTCGCTACAACACATTTACAGCCCAGGTTGGGAGTCCCATTAAAGTATTTGTTTCATTGCAAGCTTCAGCTCGGCAACGTGTCTGACTGCCGAGTGTGGATAGATAACTCAAGGACAAGCCGCGATCACGACTCTCGTAATGTGGTTTGTTTAAAACAGCGTCACAACGACGACGAAGACTCGGGCAGTCGTGACGTAATTCCGCCCACGAGCGAGAACGACCGATCCTCATCACCCCCCCCCCCCTCTATCGTGCATGATCGTCTTCCGTTTTACTACGACCATTCCTGGACTGTCTCGTATCGAACACATGTTTGCGACGGAAGGCGTCGGGAAGGTGTAACTGAACCGCTTCTGAAGTGTGGAGCGCTCTTTTATGCGCCATTTTCTTAGCACATGCCATGGTGCAAGACTGGAATTTAAATAAGACTACGGTCTTAGAAGCCAATTCAAATCTTTAAAGGTGCCGCGTACAACGCACTTCAAATGCTTTGCAATGAGTACGTAAATATTTTTATTACGGAACCATCTAACATTTGCTGACTATGCCAATGTACGAGAAGAAGACATACTTCGGACAAGGTCAGAATATCACTGTTAAGGCCACGCTATTTAGTTTCTACCGTATTTGGAATGGTTATTTTTAAAGTTAAACGAGAGCAGATATCAAAAATCTGTCTGGCAGTTTTGTTTAAAATCTTTTTTTTTTTTTTGCGGCGAGAGCAATTTTTCAAAACAAAAATTATATTATTTCAACCAAAAAGTCAGTTAACTAGAATTTATATAATTACATAAATAGCTAAAACAGTAGTATTTACTACTTCGGAAAAAATCATCCAACATGGAGTAGATGATTTTAAACAAAACTTCCAGACATATTTTACATCTGCTCTCGTTTAAACGTAAAAAGTAATATCGCTAAAAAGTAGAAACTAGAGACTTAAGACTCAGCCATACTCATGACAAACACTGTTTCGAAGCCCTCCAACTTAGTTTAAAACACTATTTCTATACTGCAGTACTTCAAAATGGAATAACTGGATGTATATAAAACTCAGAAAAGTGCACTGAACTTAGCTACAGACTTTCCACGTGTAAACTTACACCGTCACTGCTCCAAGTCCCATAGTAAACATGGATCGGTGGTAACCTTGCACGCTAGTACAGTGGTTGGCTCGTTGGGGCGATACGACACTTGACGAGCGCTTCAAGGTCGCTCTTATAGTTCCGTCACTTAGGAGCCTCTAACACACTGATAGGTGGCTCCCTTAAGGGCCTCGCCTACCACGCGTTAAAATGCATTGCAGCGTGATCGTAGTTACGGTTTTATTACGAAAATATTTCACATATGTCCATTGCGTCAATGTACGAAAGAGAATACACTTCAAACGATGTCGGAAGAGTGGTTTCAATGCATCACGTCGATTAGAAAAATCATTTCGGAGCCCCTCAAAACGGTTAAAAACAGCTTTTTCAACCTCTTATATCTGAAAAACTACTCACAGGATTCGTGTGAAACTACTCGAGAAACATGCATTGGACTTTGCTTAAAACTTTACACCAATAAAAAGATGGGGTCACCGCTGAAAGTGTCGGTCAGGCGAGTGATCTACGATACCACTGCATGCCGTTTCCGTGTCTTGCGGTAGAGGCGATATCGTGCCAGATGAGCCGGTCAAAATCGCCCTTGGCGCCGTGCCTCACGCACACAAACACACGGCCAGTAGGCGGGTGCCTTAAGAGTGCGTGGTAGATAATAAACTCTGACAACATCAATAGATTTATACGCTTCTTTTCGAAGCTAATATGGATAAAATACTCAATGACAATCCTAGATAATGATATTTGCCAACTTTATGAGTAAATATTTATCCAGAATTACAAATTCGTTACGCGTGATCTCTTCCGCCGCAGTTATATGCACGAGGTTCCGGCGTCAGAGGTTGTGCTTCAGAAGTTCGTAACACTGGAAACTACTTTGTGTAAAACGTTGGCTAAAACGGTTGTCTAGAATTGCTATTGTTTAATTTTCGCAAATTGACTTCTAGAAACCTACACTTATAGATTAATGCTTTTAGCGTTGTATTATGTACCACACCCTCTTCAGTGCCTGAATCATAGAGGTATAGAAGGCGGTTCACTATCTAAATATAGGGACCTCTTTTTACACGACTAGGTTTTAGCACCAATTTGCTTTACTTCCTTACATGAACATCTCCAACTCTGCTTCGTGGTTATTGGCTCAGTGTCTTTATGTAGATCCGCCATGTATTTGAGTGAGCCAATCAGAACCAAGTTACTGCGATTAAACATGTCTGTAACTAGCGGGTAGAACTTCAAGTCGCTGAGAGTTGATGACATCTAATCTCTGACCACGTAGCAGAAGCGCATGTAAGATACTGGTGCAAAGCAGCGCAAAAATATTTTCTCGTAAAGCAGGTAACAGTAGCTGTGTGTGTGTACGACTTTGTGCAAAAGTACTGAAAACAACCGTCGGTCTCGCTTATCGCTCTAAAAAACTTGTAGTGATCGTTGAAAGATCTTGCACTGGGTTAGCGTTACGAACTGAACCATTTTCATGAACGCACTCCATTGCGAACGAATGCTGTCGAATCGTCAAATAAAACTACGAATCGGCCACGTCAGCTCGCAGTGGCGCACTTCCATTTAAACTTTTCCGTTTGTTAAATATATTTTGCTACGTTCTTTAAGTTTACGTGTGTATTTAATTGCATCCCTTGATAATAGACAATATATTAGACCAGACATCATGTGTTATTATTCTGCGACATTACTATATTATAATGATACATTAAGCCAACAGATAATAGAACGTTATTTTAATTGATTTTACGTGCACGAGGCCACCATAGCAGTATGGGAAAAATTTCCCTTTTATTAACGAATAACATAATTTCCTTACCGCAGCTCACAATAAATTATGAAAGCCACAACGGCACAACTAATTTATAAACATTAGAACACATATGTTTACAGAAAGTAAATAACATTAATTAATAAAACTGACTATCGTATCCATGTTGCCTATATTCAATGAACATAAAAATTCAGCTGCAATGATGCTGCACTCCATAAACATCACCCAGGAGAGTGTCAACTATTTGAATATTGGCCAAACACCTGTTATTTCTGGAGATCAGTTACTACACATGTTGATGAAGCTGCTTCAGTTTTCCCTCCCATTCACTAACAGCGAAGATGAGCTCGTTGTAATAATGGGAACAGGTAGCTCTACGTATTATAAACGGAAGTGGTTGGAAGGAAGTAGCTGGGTGGAGTTACTTGTCCAATAAGATATCACACACAGGCCAAAGGCAAGGCTGTCCTGAAAGTGTCACTCATCAAGAAAGCTCAGTATGTACATAACGTTACCACAGTAGCATTGCATTCCTCACAAAGAATGACATTGGATGAGTTCGAATGACAAACTGTGAAGGGACAGTATCATCGATTACTGAATGGTGGAAAGAAGTGAGGTATGGTGAGCCATCTTCTGACATTGGGATACAGTCCTGAAAATATAAATAGACATTCTGACTTTGGTACGTTCCAAACGAAAGTCTAACTTTAAACTGTACATGGAATCCCTCATCAGAATCGCACTTTGGTTCTTTTCTCTCGACCGAGATAATTATGTCAGATTGTTGAGTGTTTATGTAGGGTATATGCTGCTTCTTGAGAAAAGGAATCCTAATGCAGCTGTTTTTCAGAATGGTGCTATTATAGTTAGAAAAATAATAATGTTCTTTTTTCATGAATAACACTAGGTAATATTAATGAGCAACAATATTGTGCTGAAGGCAGATGGATGAATTATTGGACTTATAGAGAATCCTGAAGCATGTTTTCAAAAAGCAGAATATTCCGAGACAATCCTAGTTTTCGTCATAATGAAGACATGCCATCTTATCACGATAAATTCAAATGTCATACAGTTTCTCTCATTGGTGCCATGGAATTCGGAGAGAACCTTTACAAATTAGAATTGGCAATTTGTACAGAATTACCGACCATGTAATGAATAACGGTGTTGCGAGAAAAGTCATACAAATTAAGCTAGAAGGCAAAAACCAGATTCAGTCATTTACGTATGAAAGTCTTATTTAGTATTTAAAAAAGGTAACTGGTATTATAAAGTACAACAGTTTCCTACATTCAAGGCACCAAAAGGTCTTGGATTGCCAGTGCAGAATTCTGACAAAATTGCCCTCAAATCTTATTATGTTCTCTTTAGCCGCTTGTTTGCTGCTTGTAAATAAAGGAAAACATATCTAAATGAACTGTTAAGTCTTGAAAATAAGTCATTCATCCCTACACGATGTGCTAATTGTTTACCTTGCTCTTGTAACAAGTCTGATCCGTTGAATTGTTGAGCGTGACCTCTTCTAAGCTTGCACCTTATCCATTGTGTGGTGCGAGGATTTTCAATGATGCATGCTCGAACCCGGAGACTGCAAAATCGGTTAGAATTATGTACACTGTAAAAAATATATGGTAAATTTACTTTACATGTAATGGAAGCTACAAGTGAGGGAAAATTACTCAACACGTGTAAAGGAAAGTTACTCAACTGGTAATGTAATTTTTCATTACATATTGACGCAAGCCCTCTAGGACAATTTGACATAACGCGCGAGCGAAACTTCCGAGTGGTTTGTGTGGCGAATACACTACCTCGCGAAAATTTCCACACATATTCGGAAATCAGATTTCCCTCTCAGGGTTTGGGAATATTACCATACATATGATGAGTAATATTACTAACGTTTTTTACAGTGTAGATACAATATTTTTGCCTTATTCCATGAAGCAGCTCGAAAATGTTAGTTGAATATCAGTCGAATAGATGTTGTATGGGAAAGCATTTGATACAATTAATCATGAAATATTACTAGGTAAATTGTGTAATATAGGGTTGTCCGCGAGTGCTGTAACTTGGTTTAGAAATTACTTGAATGATCGTTCCCAAATGGTTGAATTGGTGTCCTGTGTCGGGGTAAAGTGTTCAAATGCTAGAATTGTAAGGTCTGGAGTGCCACAGGGATAAATCTTAGGACCTATTCTATTTTCTTTATATATACGTGATCTACCGCAATGTCTAAGTTACCTTGCATCTCATCAATACGCCGATGACACACAATTGTACATTTCGTGTTTGCCTAGTGACCTACTCTCTACGATAGAAAAAATTAACGAAGACCTAGAAAGAATTAATAAGTGGCGTGGTGAAAACACCCACTTTAAGGCAAATTTTGTTCTTTGATTTATTTATTTCTTTATGGCAAATGTTATCACTTAATCTTTTTTTTTATTTATTTCTTTGCAAACGTAAATTATATGATGCAATGTATCACGTATTTGATGCAAACCGGCCCATGGCTGAACTATACGTGGGTAAATAAATGAAATAAATAAATAAATGTCTACACTGAAAATTGCCTCAAGCAAGTCACCCGTGAAAAGCGTGGCACTGGTGCAAAGTGCGTCGTGCTAGTCTAAGTGCAGTTATTCTCAAAAAGATCAACTGGGAGCAATACCTTCGCATGGATGGAAATAAATCAAAATTTTTCTCACTTTTTAACCACAGTTTTGTGTCCATACGTATTCCGGGCAAGGAAGTATGTTCTATAATGGGATAATGTTTTGTGCTCCTTCAATGTGCTCCATATATACATATGTTGTTTTGATTGCGATCTCAAAATTTCCGGAACTGTCTTCGGAAGACTGGGGATTGCCTTTGGAACAGGGAAAATTTTTTATACATACCCATTCATGAGGTGTCCATTTCCTTGGATCTCAGCAATAGGAAAGAATTTATAGTTTTCCATGGACTGGACGTATGCGACAACGTCTGGCCTAACAGAGGTAGAGGAAAGGTTAGATAAAACCTGGGACACACGGCATTCTTTCCGGAAGCCAATAAAGATTTCCTAAAACTGGTTTCTAAAGAGCTGGCAGAGATTTTCGCTCATCACTGAGAAATATTATGTGGTTTTCCTTTACGATCGCTCCAATAACACATCTTCAGTGGATGAGCAACGACAATAACTCTTCACGAAGAATCAAAGAACACTATATACAATTTCTCACGCCCAGGAAGCAGTGATGCAACATACAAAGAAAGCTAACTAATGAGATTTCTTATGTATGGTTCTGAATCACCATCAATGTTACAAAATAATGTATTACTCATTTTCCTTAACAGGTCTTGTGTAATTCTTTATAAAAGGACTGGGAAATGAGTTCTGGAGGATGGACATCAATACTGACAACACAATCTGTGCAGCTAGTGTCCTGTAAGTGTCGGAAAGTTTGCTCTCATATGTACAAGTGTGTCTAATTTAGGTCTGAAATACACTGCTTTCTACAATGTAATGGTGACTGCTGAGAGAGCTAAATGAATTCAACTTCGGTAACGATTTATTTATTTTCAAAACGGACTATATACACTATTATAATCCGAAGTCAGTCTCTTTGCTGCGAATTTTTGTTGATGACATATTTTTCCCTGCTTTCCAGTGTGTTAACAGTGATTTTCATTTTTTCCTTTTGTATTGTTTATTTTTATTTAATGGTGGCTGTTTGGTAAGCATGGCATTATTCATGCCGCAGGTTTTCTTATAAAGATATTTATTATCTGTGAACGTGCATACTGTATAAACAGTTCTGCAGTAACGCATTTTAAATGTATCACACTTGGAATTTCAGTTTATTAATTTTAGACACAAAATATGGGTTTTGAATCGTCTAGCATCGGCTATTGAAAGAAAATGTGCAATCGTGCACTTATGAATAAATTCTCTATAAATAAATTATTGTTTGCTATAATTTAAATTTAATAAACACGTACTGCTTCGTCTGGCTATTTTTCGATCTACTAGTACATGGTGTGCAGCATTTCGCATCAATCTAGGAAACGATGATGCCATGTAGCGCAAAAATGTTCCCAAACGAATTTGTTTGAAATGAATAAATAAACATGAGTTAATTAAAATATGATACTAATTCCTTATATTTTACGAAATACGGCAGGAAACCTGTTTCTTAAACATGTCATATTTACATTCCAACAGCCATATGTTTTTAACAGTCTGTCGTAAAGTAAATTTGTAACAGACCAAAATTACTAGTAAAAACAAAACAAACAAAATAATATATGTCATATTTTCTGTATAACGCATGGTTTGAAAGCTATTAGAAAAAAATAGCATTGTGAACACGAACTGTTACTGATGGTTCTTAAGGTCTCCTGGCACGACCAATACCGTAGCCCTACTTCTTAAAATGTCCAGAATCGTTTAGTCCTCAAGAACTCATGCTTTAGTCACAAAATGCAAAGTAAAGTACCTTACCCACTTAACTAAATGTCACTATATTCCATTGCGCGTAATTTGTAGCCATTACAGTAATCCATCACGATATTTTAAACACGCATTAATACTACATAATAGCTCTGCGTATACACAACATTTGTTTAGCGCTATAAACTGTACTCTACGATGACATTTACCTGTTTTATAACACAAAGATTAACATTTAAAAATGCGTTATTAAATAATCAAAACTAGATGCAATACGAGAAGTTGCATTTGTGTAACAAAGTATGCTCGTGCGGTAGGAAATGGCGGTTTCAGTATATTTCTCACATCTTATCATGTGTTTAATATATATATATATATATATATATGTGTGTGTGTGTGTGTGTGTGTGTGTGTGTGTGTGGGTGTGTGTGTAGGTGTATGTGAGTGGGTGGATTTCAGAAAATTTATAAATTAATAACATTTCATATATAAGTAAATTTTTGCAATTAATTAACACTGTTGATGTCTGACAAAATATTGAAAAATAAATCAATTTATCTACTGGAAAACTCTTATATACACAAAGTTTTACTAAACAAAAAAATATATTAAAAAGATAAATACAAATAATATTTTGATAACATTACAATAATAATGAAGAGAGCAAAAATTGGTACTTGAATATGTACAGCATGTCCCGAAACAAAAGCGTGATAAACCCACCGTGCTAATCCTGGACTAAGCTAGAGACGAACATGTTGGCAGCAGTATGTTGTACGATGACATCTTATATGCACAATGTGACAACACAGCAGTGTAGTCAGTCCCCTATATCGCTCCACTACATTTACTACTGATGTTCTGACCTGCATACTATGGGGGCAGGCTAAAATCCCGAGCAGTGCAAATATGATTCTACGTTTACCTAACATAACATACATAAAATAATACCGGACGTGGAGCGCAAGAGAATAATTTATCCTTGCAGTGTTGCCACCTTGTGCACGTAAAATGTTTTGTAAGATATTTGCTGCTTAAATTTTCGTCTTCGATTGAGCTCAGAATTCGCGTGATGTGCTTATTATGCTTTGTTTCTGGACATCCTGTATAAGTGGGAGTCTTGCGAGAATGAATTAAATATTGAATCTAGGTTTTTTTTTAAAGGAGGGTTTCTACAGCAAAATTATAATTAATTTCCGAAAATCAACCAATACGATTTATTCTATGCTTGAGCGGGGATTATATAAGAAAAATTTATTCAATAAATTAGGATATTCTTACGTGATACGGTGCCAAACATAAAAAACAGTAAAAATGTAAAATTATTTAAGATATTATGTTAATTAACAGGGTTGATGCGTGAAGCGGTTGCTGTTATGAAGGGGCAATGCGAAGGTCAGTGAGTAAAATGCAATCGTACGTAAGGTACCTTTTTTTAGTTAAATTTAAGGAAATATGTATGATGTACTGTTAAATAGTACTTCATTTATTTAATTGAAAATAGGTCGGGTGTAACTAATTTGGTAAGACGGAGGGCAGGGTGTGTAGCGGGCAGAGATCTATAGTAAAATATGTAACACGTATAATGGCTCATGAAGAACTATTCTGTTAAAAATAACCTTTTAAATGAAACAAATATTTCATTGAATTTACTGGCAATCGATTGAGTACAGCTAAAATGAAAGTGGGACATAAGCAATCATTACATTTAACAACGTTAAATATATAATATTAGACAAGTTTGAATACCTTTATTATATTAACTTAATTTAATATTCATATTGGTTGGGTTTGATAATTATAATTCACCCTGAGTCTGACCAAAGAGCAGTGTAGCTGTCTGCCCACTTTGAGTAACCAATCAAGAAGGAACATTTTAGGCTTAAAGTAGGGTGAGATGTGAGGATTTCAGAGAAATTAAAAAGAATTTGGTTATTTTAAGTTCTCTTTTTTTATTTATCAGGGATTTTTTTTGGAATATTAATTTTTTTTGCGTTAATTGGAACTTTTTTGCATTTTTCCGAATATTTTAGAAGGGTTCGGAATGTTTTTGTTAGTTTTCCGGTCTGTAGAATTTCCTATAATCTTTAGAATTCTTTTAGGATTTTATTCCGGATTTTTGGGATATTTTTTAAAAATTTTCTGGAATAATTTCGGAATTTTGAAAAATGTTGATGACATCAGAAATTTTGATATCGGCAAAAATTTTGACGGATATTTTGACGGCGACAGAAATTTTGATGGTATAATCCAAGATGGTGACCGCTGAGTACGCGGCTCCTCTGCTCTCAGCCCCTGTGTCAGGCCCATTTTTTTACTACTCATTAATATTACTTCCTAAAAGCAATAAAAAAATATCCTATGGCCACACACTCATTTGTTAGGATACAAATGTACTGAACCACCCCCTTTTTCACAGAATATGCATTAATATCTAGTAGGGTTTTTTTTAAAGCCATTCAAAATGTCGATTTTTAAGGACGGATGAGTTACTGTAAGACATTGTTCATGTTTTGTTTTCTAACCCATTTTTAGAGATGATGGTTTATCACGGGAAAACTTTACTATTTGCTAGGTTTCAACGTACGTTCAGCTTATGAAAAAAAGACTGGCATTCGCTTGTACGCGGAGCCAATAAGAATCCCGTTATTGAAAAATTTGATTAATATTATTGGTCTCAGGCAGCTACGTTGTTTCAGTTTTTTCAAGACTATGTTGGCACAAAAATCTTTTCGCTATATACCATCATCTCTACCAAATTTTGGTTAGGAAATCACCTCACAGCGTTTGTACCTGTAGTTCAGAAACAATAGGACCTTTAATGTTACTTCGGATATACTTTTCGGAAAGGCAACATGAAATGCAAACCACAATGCGGCAAAAATTACAGTTATTAAGATGGTGACCACCGCGGTTATTTTCATGAAGGGGAGAGAGTCTTAAAAGGCGGTTTCTTGGAGGATTAAATATATCAATGACACTAACCAATGTGCTCAGAATAAAAATTTAACTCCATGTCGCTTCCTTTTGCCAGAATACCATTTTAAAATACAATTTGCAAGTGTGAATATCCCCATTACGAATTGCTTCAGGCAACAATTACATTGTGTAACTATACCTAATGTCTGATAAGTACTCACCTCCCAAAATTTGTAACGTAAGAGAAGAAACACGAGTGTGTAATTTGTGTGTGTATATTATATATATTTATATTTATATATATATACTTATATATATTATATATTTTTATTTATATATATTTTAATATATATATACATATATATACACAGGATGTTACAAAAAGGTACGGCGAAACTTTCAGGAAACATTGCACACACAAGGAAAGAAAGTATGTGATATGGACACATGTCCGGAAACGCTTGGTTACTATGGTAGAGCTCAATTCCTTACATCTCGTTAAATGTCATCGTAATAGCACTTCGTACAGAAAATGTCCCAAATACCCAATGGTTTGGTTCTTTCCAATGTACTTTACTTCCTAGGTTCACCGCCAGGTGGGCCACTTGACGGAATGTAATCCGGACTGCATTGCTTGTGTCGACATTTAACGAGATGTATGGAACTGAGCTCTACTATGGTAACTAAGCGTTTCCTGACATATGTCCATATCACATATATTATTTCATTGTGTGTGTGGAATGTTTCCTGAAAGTTTGGCCGTACCTTTTTGTAACAACCTCTCTCTCTCTCTCTCTCTCTCTCTCTCTCTCTCTCTCTCTCTCTCTGTATATATATATATATATATATATATATATATATAAATATATATATATATATATTGTGCATGCGTACGTGAAGGTTTCTGTCAAGAAATATATTTGTTTTGAGAAGAGGGGGGTGGGGTGGATGTTGTTGCGACGCATGCCGGGCAGAGCTAATACTTAGTCAAATAAAGGATTGCAGTTCTTTTAACAACATTCAGTGGCCCTTATTCCTC
>PNEQ01113111.1:12833-24432 GCA_003012365.1 Medauroidea extradentata
TGGCACAGGCAGCACTTCGCCAACACCCCGGCGCCCCCGGAGTTAACGAGCCAAGTTTACAAACAAGCTAGAAGCACAGGCCAGTGTCCCGCTGCGCCTGTCCTGGTGTCCGCTCTTCGTCGTCCAGCGACCTCTTGCGACATCCTAGCGTACACACTCGTCTCTTATTACAACAATGCGCCTGTACATACAGTAGGGGCTATGTGCCGCGTCAGAGTCACGGAAACATGCAAGCTATAAGGTCTACACTGGCTCGTGCCTCAACTACCGGGTCAACCTTATGCAATGGCGGTAAAACATGCAGTGTTCTGGTGGTTGGCTATATCATATGAGACTTCAAGCGGTGACTCTACTATTTTATTTACGGAAAGTGCGTAGTAAACTACAGCGCGTACTTCTATGTTTTGTTTTACGATTCTGGTTGGAATACTTTACGTGACAGCAAATAATCTAAGAAGTCGTCTTCAGTTATTTTGAAGTGCCCCGAATTCACGTTTCTAAGCATAATGTCTAGAAAACAAAAATAAGGAACCATACTTTTTAACGGGTTATCTTGCCGTAGATAAAGATACATAACTAGGATTTATTTAATAGACTTTCTCCTATCTCGCTGCAACAATGTCCATACACCAGTCGTCTGCCCGGCACTTACTAGGTTGTCCGGAAACTGCTCATCGCACATGAGTGATGTCTACCTAGAAATAGCATTTACAGAACATTGCACGTGCGTGTACTCAGTCAAGTTCACCACTATTCGTTAAAGCATATTTTCTACCGGCCGAAAATGGCGGAAACGGGAGTTTTTACGGTCTTTTTTGGGTAAGTAAATTTTGACGCAGGATCTTTTAAATAGTAAAGACGTGTGGAATACACCTTTAACTTTGATAGTACGTCGGGAAATGGTATCCCCGCTGAAATCCTCGTACAGGCTAGAGGCTAGGTGGAGATGTGACGCCGGCGCTGTGTCGTCCTTATAGCTTCCGCGCTTTCAGGACTCGAACGCGCAAAATACGTTAACCCTGGCGGCCATCTTAATGGCGGGTTTTTAATAGAAAAATTCACCTTTAAGGCTCGGTTTCATATTTAATTTTATTATTTTTCGCATTTTTGAAATTCTAAGAAGAAAAATAGTTAAATATGCGATTATACCTCAAATTCTATTTAGATTTCACTACAGTACAGACCTCGAGATTTAGCTGTTAACTTATAATTACGCCGCAATGTGTGTGGCAAATTTTTTATAATAATAATTTGCCCGACAAATTGCGACCTAACTATACATCACTAGGTCTATTGCCGTGCTTATGTTGTAGCTCAAGGTAAATAGAATTTGCGGTATAGTCGCCGATTTAACATTTTTCTTCTCAGAATTCCAAAAAAAGAGAAAAATAATAAAATCTTATATGGCGACTGAAACCGAGCCTTAATTAAGAACTATGCAGTAAGCGTTCATCAGGCACATGGAAACACACGTCAAGTGAAAAACAGCTCACAATACGTTAGTTAAGTCATAATTACCGCCAATGGAAACAAGCGAGAATACCACGTCCAGAAGATGTTGACGTGAAATACATATTTTGCAAACTGTTCATTATTTTCATTCATACAGAGATCTGTGAAAATTGAAGAACTGGTAGATCTAGTTTTGTTTATAGTTTTCACTGTTGGGAATTTTTTTGCGTCGTAGCTGGGTTAAGCTTTGTCCTGATTGGCTGCTTCCCCAGGATGTTTACTTATGATATAAAACATAACATTATGTTAACGCTTAAAACAACCCCACCCACACACACACGACCTGCTAAGTGGCCTGAGAACGAACCACTAACACCGTTTACACTTTGCAAGGCTGCACAGGCAGTATCGTTTTCTTCTGTTTCAGTTAGACCTTAAAGTAATGAGCATTTGTCTCGCAGAAAATTATGAAGACATCAAGTTGCAGTAACAGCCTTTTCAAGATGTTCTGGGCTTATCTGTAATTTCCGCTGGTAAATGCGAAATCTTTTAGTACAAATCCCAAAAGTATCTTCAACTGTGTTTCTTGATCTACTCAACATGTAGTTGATTGCGCACCTTCTTTGCCAGAATGAGGTCTCATCAAGGTTTTGTGAAGAGGAAATGCCTCATCACCAACTATGAAATTAAGCATGGGTTGAGTTGTACCAGGAAATGGCTTGTCCAGGTCATTTCTGAGTAATCTCCTGCCAAATGCACTGTTTGCAAAGATACCTCCATCACTGTTCTTACCGTATGCTCCTACATCAATAATTATGAACTTGTAATTAGCATCAAGAAGAACGATACTAAAGGATTTTTTTATAATTAATGTTCAGAGATCCTCTATTGTCAGGCTTGTCGCACACTACATGTTTCCCATCGATCGCCCCCACACAGTTAAGGGGCCCGCCTGCCTGCCTTGTAGCCAGCGTTGCAGCGTGCTAGCAGAACGCTTTTATCTAAGAAACTTCTAAACGTGTATCTAATGTGTGGATTTACGAAAAGAACAAACACTTCAAACGACCTCGGAATAGTAGTTTTAAAACATCACGTTAATTAGAAAGATTATTTCAGAGCACCTCAAAATGACTAAAAACGGCTTTTTCAATTTATTATACCTAAACAACTACTGAAGGGATTCTTGTGAAACTACAATAGAGAGGTGTATTGGACTTTACTTAAAACTTTCCACCAATGAAAAGATGGGGTCATCACTGAAAGTGTCAGTCAGGCGAGTGTCCTACAATACCACTGCACGCGGTTTCAGTGTCTTACGGTAGAGGCGATACCGCGCCAGATGAGCCGGTCAACATCGCCCTTGGAGTCGTGCCTCACACACACTAACACACAGCCACCAGGCGGGCGCCTTAAGGAAATTCCACTTCACATTAAATTCTTCTTCGATTTCTTTCCACTTTGCTGTATCTGGCTGAGGCATGACTATTGGTCCAAGTACTTTCCAAATCGCATCGCACATGTTGTAAACAATATTTCTAACAGTCGTCTCTCCCAGCCTGTAGCTAAATGCAATCATTCTGAAAGAATCTCCAGTTGCCAAGAACCTGAAACAAGTAAATGTTTAATGTAAATGCGTTGTGCCGCTCATAACATCTGTGGTCTTTAGAGTCAATGAGGGTGAAAATGAGGTGGCTATAGAGCGCCATCGGGAATAAATGTGCAGTAGAATCTGACGAGCCCTGGTAAAACATGCCAGACAATACTTTTTGCCAACTTTCTGATACAAACTTTCCCACTGTGCATTCTGAAATTATACTTCTGGTACCGACATTCCGTACCTTTAATAGGAGCGGAATAAATTATGCTTAACGAACTTTTCATTTCGGGAAATTGTTCACTCATAAAGTTGCAAAATAACAGACATTAACTAGGAATCTTTATTTTATGATTAAATATTAATTGTTTAACACTCAGCCGTAACTACCCCTCTGATGGTTTGTACAATTAATAATTAATAATTTTGTTTTGCTGCTGATTCAATTTCTAAACCTATATAAATGAATAACATTATTACGCATTTACCAGCTATTTATTGTATCATCCTATACATACATATTGTATCTATATAATACATATAATTCATTTCTTTTGACCCATTATTTCACACAGCAGGGATGCATAAAGCTGTTTATATTTTTTCAGGGGAGGAATGTAAGAAAAGATCGAAGTCTCTAAGAGAGTGTTTCCGGAAATCCCTGAAATGTAGGGAAACCAAAAGTGGCCAAGTTGCTTCCACCATGAAATCGTGGCGCCTTCATGCGCAAATGGAGTATATCAAACCTTTCATTCTCAAGCAACGCGAACCTATGTCTAACTTCGACGAACCAGTCGACGCATCAACGCCTACGTATAATGCAAGTGAGGCCGATGACGTCATCGAAGATAACTCATGCCTACAGCAGGTGAATCCCAGTGGTTTCAAATTATCTAGTTCAAAACTTACACCCTCAGTCACTGTATTTCAAGAGTATGTTGCCTACAAGAAACAGTAATATGAGAAAGAACGCCCTAAAACAGATCACCTTACAAAATACTTCCAGAGCATTGAGAAAACTGTAAGGAAATTCCCTCCTCATCTTCAAATAAAAGTAAAAAGTCAGTTTTCACAAATTATTCACGCAACATAAATGGAAGCCATGGACATACTAAATCATCTCTCTACTTCTTCCCAAAGTGTAGTTTATCCTATGGTTTCTCAACCTACTTCGCGTGGATGTGGATCTTCACTGTTTTCTTTACCTACTCCGGTAAATACAGTACCTTCTGGGTTTTCTCAACAATAAAATGTTCACCAACAGCTGCGTCAGCCGCCGGCCATAAATACAGACAGACCAGTGCCTAACCAACGTTTTTCACAAAATATACGTTCGTTAGTTTCCCCATCTATACCTCACTATATTTCTGACCACATTCGACAGCCTCATTCACATGTTCCGACTGAGCAAACCCCATGTAGCTTCTGAGAATAACAATGGATTATTTATAATAGTAAACTATGTTTTTTGATACCAACAAAAGATAAATAAATAAACCAGTTATTAAGAACAAAGTTATTTTCTTTACCTTAGATATGGTACGGAGCGCCGGAATAGTGTATTCTGATGATCGATCATTGGTGTTAACAATGTAGTAATTCGTAGAATTTTTCTTTCTTCATTCGAAAATACTGAAAAAGTTTTTGTCTGTCCTTGAGTAAATCAGGAAATAAGTGTTGGAACTCTCCATAGACCTTTCTCTTCTTATTGATGTCGTGTATCCACACTTTTTTTGTCTCTTCTGCTTCACTTGCAAGCAAAGCAAACTTGAAGAGATCTTCTTCCGAACTACTTGTGCTAGAGCTCATTGTTTTTAAGAGATAAAAACACTGACTACAGCTTGCAGACACTGCAGCAGACTGACCAACATTCAGCCGCTGGTGCCAAGTTAGTCTTGTTGCCGCGCTGCGCCGCGCCGCGTCTAGATGTGCGCACTAGCACCTAAACACCTCGGCGGCGCGCCGTGCCACGTCGCGTCTAGATGTGCGCACTAGCACCTAAACACCTCGGCGGCGTGCCGTGCCACGTCGCGTCAAGATGTGCGCACTAGCACCTAAATACCTCGGCGGCGCGCCGTGCCACGTCGCGTCAAGATGTGCGCACTAGCACCTAAATACCTCGGCGGCGCGCCGTGCCACGTCGCGCTGCGTCCAAGTGGGCGACAAGCTTAAGACAATTGTGCGGCCATACGCAAACATAATTACAGTTGACTGTGCCAAACCTTTCTATCTATGTAACAGTGATTGTGCGATGGGTAGCGCACACGATTCCATCAAGTCTATCCTAGCTCGACTCCCAGCGTAGTCGATGGTACCCGAATTTTCGCACGTGGAAGCAAGGTTGCCGTAATCTTTCGACGGTAGGTTTTCTTAGGGTACTTCACCCGCCCTTTGTATTCCATCTCGTTTCCATCGTAGGGCTTAATTTCATGTCATCCAGCAGGGTTTAGCAGACGCCTTTGAGCGTATAGTTATTTGTATGCTATCAGGGTGTGATACCTACCCTCGGCTACCTCACCTCCCCGTCCCGCCCCGTATGCTATTTAAATATAATAATCTTCTTGGCATAATAACATAATAGTATTAAAAATATAGGAGAAAAAGACAAAAACTTACACTAATGTCTGAATGAATTGGGATTGATCATGACAATTATGTTCTCTAATATTACCCAAATATTAATAATTCAAAATTTACACAAATGATGTGGTTCGCGTTGAAGATTATCTTGAAGACGTATTAGTATAACAAGATAATGTATTCCGTTAGCCAAGATAATAATTTCGTTAAGTATTCACTCTTAACATTTAAAGTACACCCTGTACTATTAACGCTCCTCTTTTAGAAATCGATGGAGGTCTGGGTAATTTAAATGTTTGTGGTTCATTTCACTTGTAAATGCAAGTGAGTTCAAAGCTTAAGGTTTACAAACATTTGTGAGTTTAATTAGTTTTTGTTTAGTGACAGAGCGAGGTGGTGTAGAGGTAAAAAAAAAAAAAACTCGTCTCGTGTTCGGGAGAACCCGGAGTCGGTTCCTGGCGCAGTAATCTTGGTTTCCGTTTACCGAGGGTTTTCCGAGCTTACACCAGACAAATGCTGGCTGAATCCCTTCCACCTCCTCGTCTGTCTTCCTCTGCAATGTAGATAAGCTATTCAAGGGCGAGTAAAAGTCTCAGTATATTAATAAATAATACATCAATTTTCTTGATGGCATGAACATATTTAAGTAACGAATACAGAGCCCATATTGACCACTTTGCTGTCCTAGGCGTAGATAGGTTCCTTTGAGATGGAAGGCTTAGATAATTAAATATATTACATAATTAAAATTTCTTAATTTATAACGATATCTATAAAAACACTCTACATTACATACTAAACACTTGCGATTCACCCTTTTCAAGAAATTATATACAGGTAATCTAACAAAATGTATAATTTACTGCTCCAGAATTTAATGAATAAACGTCTCTCTCTATCTCTCTCCCTCTCAGGCCTCCGATCGCTTAAGTCTCTACCTAGAAATGTCCCGCAATGCACAGCTACAGTCCAACCTGTTCGTCTACTCTCTCAATTACTCACGCTACTCCAACAGTGTCATCGTCATCCACCCTGCGAAGCCTCTCCTCGATCTGCAGGTCCCGTTTCGTCCCTCGCTGCCAAGTGCGTCGCGAACACTCACCGGCTAAACGCCACAAATTATCTGTCGCAGCTTGCAGTCAGCCGGTATTTATAGTCGCTTGCGACGACGTCCAGAATATTATCAGAACTTGCCGACAATGCTGCTTGATGAAAGATGAATGTTCCAGGTGTTGTGATAACATTCAGTCACGTCAGAGCTGAATATTTTTCACGGATTACTGACAGGGGCCCACCAATTCAGAAGGCCTGTGACGTCAGCCGAGTGGCCCGCGTCTCCAGGGGCGTGAAGATGGGGGAGGTGGAGGGGCGCAGTCCGCCACCTCGTCGCCCTGGCTGTAGGTAGCGAGTAATGGAGGGGGGAGGGGGTATGGCTCATCAGGTCGCTCAGTCCAATGTTTACGAGAGCGCTGACTCGTTACAATATTAAATGTTGAGGTTCTTTACGTGCAAGTGCGGCTCAGGTACAAATTATCTTTCTTCCTCCGCTCACCTCCCATCCAGTTCTACCAGCAGTATACTTTAGAAAATAAAACTGGAATTTTTTTAATTATACGGAATCTTTCTTTATTAAATAAAGCAATACAATTTAATTAGTGAGACAAATAAAACGTTAATTAGACATTTTATTAAAACTGAGATAAAATAATGAATAATTGAAGTATCTATCGCAGACTTGTTACCACACAGATGCAAAATTGCTAACAATGACTGCAATAGAACCAAAATTAACCAATAAACATCGCAATTGTATTTAAAATATGGATGCAGGTTACGAAGTTTCGAGGTACGTGGCATTAGGAATGTACACTTTCCTTGTGGTCTCCATCATGCATAGTCATTTGTGTATCGTTAATTGTTAAAAAGGATCATTTGTACGATTTAGAATACTTGGCGCTATACAAAGAACATACAAAGGCCAGTCAAATTATACCGAACTTTACAATCTGGCAGCCCTATACTACAATTCCCCATCCGCCAGGTAATAGAGCAGCTCTGTAGCGTGGGAATGTCGCCCCAGCCAAGGATGCAGGCAGTCACATAAACACAGCAACTTGTGATTTTTAAAACTCATTCCCTTGTTCAAAGTTCCTCTTCCTCTTCTTCTTTCTTCAGTCTTCTCGTTCTTCAGTAGGTAAGCAGTCCCGGGCCGCGGGTGTACCTCGCTCTGCGGCTAACAAGCCAGACCCGTGTTCAGCCGGCGTATCGCGACACTCGCAGTCAGTCTGGCGATCAGGTAAACGGATGACGTCACATTATTTAGTCCTTTTTATCCCGCTGCCCCCCAGCTCTCCTGTTTGTTTGTGTTTGGTCTTTTGTCCGCGCGGGGACTAGGCGCCCCACACAATGGATGGGCCATTGGCTCTGTGCACCGGTCGCTTGAGTTATTGCCGATACACGGGAATAATACTTCCACCGCAACAAATTGCGCTCCGGCGTCAATGTATAAGTGGCACAAGTCTCACCTTAAATTCCCGCTGCAATTTAAGTGTCTTCCAGTGGTATACAATCATTATTTTATATGAAAAAATATTAGATTTGTAGACCGTACTTTTGAGTACCGCTTCCACTTAAGTAATAATTATAGCTCGCATAGTTTCCCAATAATGGTGCGTCGAAGTTAAATTTCATGTTATGCTGCCACACAAATAGTGGAAACCAGTTGACTTACTCAAATTAAATAATTCACAGTGAAGTAACGTGTCATGGGCTACGTAACCAAGCATTCATAAACTTACAAAGTTATATTTTGCAACTTTAAAAATCGCAATTGTACAGGAAAAAGAAAGTTACAATCTCAACAATTTTTTACAATCAAATTTGTTCACTGTGAGTTATTCAAATATTAGGCTACGCAGCTCATGGCTTTTTCTTTCACTGGGAATTATTTTTTTAATTAAGTCAACTAGTTTTCACTATTTGCATGGCAGAAAACTATGCGAGTTAAAATGTTCCGTAAGAGCAAACCTCTCAAGTATTGTCCACAAAGTTAATACTATTTCGTAGAAATATTAATTTGTGATATGAAACGCATCTGAAGGCCCTTAACCGTTACTTTGCGCTTTGTGTGTTTTCAGACATTGCTAATACTGGTTTTAAAATAATTATATATTTCAAATAAAAAACACAGCATTCAAACAGTAACGTCACAATTTTTTAACCATAATTTAAACAAAGACAATTACACGTATTTAAATATATCAAATAAGTTACACGGGAATAAAGTATAGATACATGCTAGTTAGTTATTAAAGCATATAAATTTAATGATAAGAAGAAAATACTTCGCAAATTTTTTAATTTTTAATTATTTTGTGTCTTACTGATATTTTGCATTTTAAAACAATGTCACTACTTTAACGAAGCATAGTCTAAATATACTGAGGAAATGCTTTTTAACTAATCTGTTGTACTTTGAGAGCTTATTTTAATTTAAAGTAAATGGCTCATTGCTACTCACATTGAAAGATGTGTTCAAATAAGATATATTAGATGTATTTTTTATATTGGTGAGGGAAATCCCATCAGAAATAATGTTAAACAAGATTAATAATTATTTGAACATTTTATAGATAGTTCGGGACAAAGTGAGCACTAAAATTCAACCTTCGAAAAATATCACTAACCATTACTGCATTGAATTCAACATTAACCATAGTTCCATTACTCTTTGCATGGTTGGCACCGAATTACTGAATATAGTTCCGTGAATTTTCCTATTTTTATACAATAATAAAATTAATTTTAATCGACATACTCGTATTAATTTTTAATATATTATTTTATGAAATAGTGCAAGTTCCTGCTGAATGAGCAATTTTTTTTGCACGCGCAAGCATTAAGTGACGTGTCGAGAGAGACATTTCCCGTCGTTACTCCTTACATGCGGAAAGATAACAAGTGGCTGAAAATAGAAATTTAGCAGGGCTTTTGTGAGTGCTCACTTTATTCCGACACATATACAACGGGTTAAGACCGTTACCGACGCCATAATTTGGGGGCTTCATGCTACCACACACACACACACACATTCTCTCTCTCTCTCTCTCTCTCTTTCATTCACACACACTGTCTTTCTCTCATACATACACACTCGCGTACGCACACACAACTAAATTAGTACAAATAGGCTTGAATATTTTTTATTTCTCCTGAAAACTTTCGTCTTCGATAGCGGATCTGCTAAACTAAAGTTCAATTTTAACATCGAAAGAACTTAAAAGTGAGATATTTTCAACTATAGGAACTTAAGTTTTGTTCCAGCAAACCATTATCTTGAGCAAATAGTTCTCAACAGTAATGCAGCTTACTTTTTAAACTTTTCAACCAAGACAAAAAAAAAGGCACATACGAGTGCTCAAAATATTATTTTTGATAGTTAATGGATATCAAGAATTAAATAGACCATGACATACGATAGAGAATATATTAAAATGCTACTTTAATAACACGCCATACGACTGAAAATGCGAGACATATTATTTATTTAAGTTTATTTCATCTTTCAAAATAGTTTCCTTCGTCGCATCTCCATCGTAGAACCTTACTTCATATAACCTATCAAGGTTCAGCAGATGCCTTGGCGCAACCAGTTCTTATTGTCTGCTAGATGTGGAGCGTGGTGCCTTGCTAAGGGGCATCGTTCCCAAACGCTATATTTGTATTTATTTCACGCCCAGGAAATGCACAAATTTGTTTTTTCGTACATAGTAATTTATTATCATAACGAAATGAACACATTGCCACAATAGTGAGCCTAAGATCTTAATGAAGTTCGCTGACATATACCGAGTGGTCAGATCACTCGCCTCCCACCAAGGAGATCCGGGTTAGATTCCCGGCGGGGTCAGTCTCTGGATTCTCGCACGTGTGCGTTGTGCCGAACGATGCCGCTGGTTGGCTAGTTTTCTCGGGGATCTCCCGTTCCTTTGTACTTCTCTTCTCCATGACGTCAGCTAGCCAAAATGCTGTTAAGTGCACTCCGGCTGGTACAGACAGAAGCTCTTGGACGCTCTTAGTTAGGTATAGAAACTAATCCTATGAATATACAGGTTGCCACAGAAAGACGTTTAAAGCTCTTCGTTACATCTTAAAGGGTGCGAAAACGAGTAAAATGATGCAGAACATTTAGGGTCGCTAGGAAGTACTTGTAAACCGACACACAAATTGGGATCTTCTAGGGTAGCAATCTGAGTCTAAATAGCAACAAATCGCAGTAGCGACATCAAATAATGCGTCAAATGGTCCGAGCTGACAGTCCGGGGAGCAGCGGAGTGGTATTGATCGGATTACTTCTAGGAGTTCCGATTCGATACTCAGTCGAGGTCACTCCCAGGATCTCACACTTGGGGACTCATGTGGTGATACCGAATATAGAAGGGATATAACAGGAAACTGCAGTTACCTCTGTACTTTCATTCCGGGCCAGCTTCATAATCATCTCTGTCACCCTTAAACGCTGTCGTTGCTATTTCAGTGCTGATTCAGTGCTATTACAAGGATATTACCTTCAAAAATCACAAATCACACACAAAAATAATATCACTCCGGCATAAAAAAATGAATACTGCGACAAGGAGAAATAATGGAGAAAAACACTTTCCCTGTTCTATCTCCATTTACTACTAAAAAATGCAGTTAACAATTATTACTCAAGAGTATATTTGTTGTTTTGCTTTTGCAGTAGTTGTTCGTTGTCAGTTTCGTCTGTGAAATTTTCCTACTTTTTTATATTTGCTATAGTAGCTATTACTTCCACTTTTATGCAACGTAAAGAAAGTAGTTATAAAACTATTTTATTTCCTTAATATTAAATTGTAAGTTTCGGAAATCAATGACTTAGTAATACGAACTGAACAATTGTTCTAAATTTATGTTTTTAGAACAAACTTTACCATGTCGCTGTAAACAATT
>PNEQ01113111.1:24532-41559 GCA_003012365.1 Medauroidea extradentata
AAAAAAAAAAAAAAAAAAAAAAAAAAAAAAAAAAAAAAAAAAAAAAAAAAAAAAAAAAAAAAAAAAAAAAAAAAAAAAAAAAAAAAAAAAAAAAAAAAAAAAAAAAAAAAAAAAAAAAAAAAAAAAAAAAAAAAAAAAAAAAAAAAAAAAAAAAAAAAAAAAAAAAAAAACAGAAAAAAATTTTGTGTTGAAATATGAACGTAGCCGGTTCGTTATGTAAGCGATACCAAAGAATACAGTTAAACGGATGAGAACAAAACAAGAAGCGTGAAAAGACAACGCAAACGAAATTGATGTAAGAAAACGCAAAAAAAAAAAAACTAAAGTAACTAGTTTCCATTTACATCAAATACTGCCATTTCAGAATTTGGTATCTGTACATGTCTTCAGTCAAATGTACCGAGTAAGAAACTCCAGCAGACAGACACCCATGGTTAGTCCCTAGTGCTGTGAGCTTCAAACCACTTAGCAACATTCGCTCACAGTGGCGTGTGTCCAAACAATGGTTCAGTTTGAAATACACCCCATCAAAATTATAATTCAAATATCACAAGAATAACGTTCTTTGTGTCGTTACTTTTTTGATAAAACAAATAACCTACTTGTGTCGACAACTATTCTCTACCAATCTGGCGAACCCTCAGACTGAGTGAAGTGGTTTTGGCTAGTCTGAAATATCCTCACTGAGCTATGCGTTATTGCTTTGTTTCTCATATCCTTTAATTTAACATACTACACAATTCGTTTTGCGATTGTAAATTGTAGCGAACTGGTATAACTATATTGTAAAATATTGTTGCACTTTCACAGGGAAAATCTTTGGAAACCTAGCTTCCAAAGAATTTCCTTGTAAAACTACAGAGGTTTATTTGAAAAAAAAAAAAAAATCTAAGTAAATGTTAGTAAAATTACGAGGGATAGCTTTGCGGTTATACTTGCAACAGGAGAAAAAAAATTTTAAATACCCGTTTTATTTTAATAATGACACCTAACTTATATATAAAATAACTTTTTAATGATTAAATACTACGTGAATTTATTTAGAAAATAAGAAAAAGTTTGAAGAAGCACTTGGATTCGAACCCGCATCTTTCCCCTATTACCTTCACTTTGGTGCTATTCGACTTAAGTTTATTTAGATTCAACTAACTGTACAGTAAGTTCAATAATAATATAATTCTATATCTTAAAGTATGCACTCATTACGAAAATTCACTTTATTCCAGAAAAATGCGCTACACAATATGTGATTTGTATAACTTTGTAATTTCCGCGAAACTGTAATTTTGGAAGACAACAAGTTTTTCATTAGTTTTTTTTACAAAGAAAATTCTTGTAACTTTATTAACAAATAATTTTTCAAGGGAAATTTTGTACATTTACAGAAAAGTATGTGAAACTGCAAAGGAATACATTGTCAATTTCATTAAAAAAATCAGGACAGTAACTGTTGGTATATGACAGGGGATTCCTTTGTAGTAATCCAAACTTCACTTTATGTATATTATATATATATATATATATATATATATATATATATATATATATATATATATATATATATAAACCTGAAAATTAATCTTAACTGAACGCAAAGACGCCATCTGCGAAAATTGCAGGACATGTATTGCTCACAGTAGATAACTGTCAGCGTACAAACTCAACGTAACTTTTTCGTTACATTTATGAGATAGTACACATAATATCATATCTAGGGCTTTCCTACAAAAAAAATCTTTAATTCAGCCATACTGCCCCAACGCTCTCTTTATACCAGTTTTGTTGGGAAAATGTTTTGCGTTTGAATAATCTTTCTTTTCGTGATATATTAGAAAATCGCAAGGATATAATTAATTACTTCTGACACCTCTTGCAGAAAACTCCTCAAGTTAAAAGGATCGATAAGCCGTGCTTACGTAGTCCCTACACATACTGAATGTCGGGATCAAGCCTGCATTTCTTCTTTTGCGTTAAGCTTGATGCCTGAGACTGGAAGGCCACCGAAGACGCGTGTTAGAAATAAAAGACCAAACTAAAAATTCATGGACGTCCTCTACCATTAAATTCATGAAAAATAATTGTGCTCTCTGGTTCGGCCGCAGTAGCACACGCACCTGGAATTCTGACCGCTCTTACGACGAGAAGGTCCGCTCTCATTTCACTAGCTGGCTATTCCGCGCGATGATGCTGCTGATATGACCGGAGTTCCAAAGTGATTCTGCCCCCGCCCCTTCCCCTCCCCAGTCGACCCCGTCTCTTGGCAGTAGCAGTGTTAAAGGAAAAGCCACAGCTTATTTTCTTCAATGGTTTAATTAAAGCACGTGAAAGCTTGATGGCATTAAGGCCGACATTGTTGCGCGCCACACACACACACACAAGTGTTTGTGCCGACTCACGGACCTCCTCATTGGTCCAGCCGCAGCCGAGTCATCGCACAGACTTCAGAGTGCGCCAGGGTCGCCAAATTCACAGACACTGGAGCTAAGGTTAATTCTACTACAGGTCAGAAAGATCAATGTTAAAAGTTTGGTATTGGGAAAATTTCTGCCGCTTGAGCGCTGATATCTGTAAGATGTGTAAAACTTATCACAGAGATTTCCTGAATTTTTAGTTAAATTAAGTTGATAATTTGAAAGCCAAGATTGGCATGTTTTTCACATCTCTCTTTTACAGGTCTATTTAAATTTAATTTTACTACGGTTTTGGCTGTTAACATACCCGTTAGCGACAACAGTGCAACTAGCGGCAGAATATTTCCCTGAGCCAAGCTCCCCTAGGGGCCGCGGTGGCCGACGGGTCAGACCTCTCGCCTCCCACCAAGGCGATCCGGGTTCGATATCCGCGGGGTCGGTCCCCGGATTTTCACGTGTGGGAATCGCGCCGGACGATGGCGGTGGACGGGGTTATCTCGAGGAACTCCCGCTTCCCGCGGCCGTTCATTCGGGTGCTGCTCCATACTCACCTCATGTCATCCCTCACTAGCGCTAAAGACCTCGATGTTAAGTGCTGGCCAAAATATCTTCAATTTACTCAGACTGCCCTAAAATAAACCACACTTTATTTCTAACTGAGCTGAATTGTACCACCTACCCAAAGTGAACTAATTTAGGCCTGTCATTCTGGGCCAAGACTCAGATTAAGCAGGACTCAGTAAAACAATGAACAAGCAGGCAACCCGCACGTGGACCTGGTTCCAACTGATGCGCAAATTTTCCATAAATAGTTGAAAGCAAAAAGAGCCAAGGCTCATAATTCTCTCCTATTAATTATTCAAAAGTGTGGTCGCCGGACCACAAATTAACATTTAAAAAAAAGAGATGAACACAGATAATACTCAACAGGAAGTTAAATAATAAGTATTCATTATGACCAATATTAAAAATATTCGTTAGAAATCACAAATTCGGGCTGTCGACAAATGTGTGTGTGTGTATATATATATATATATATATATATATATATATATATATATATATATATATTTATTTATATTTATTTATTTATTTATTTAAAATCTCTGTAACAAGTAACACCATTAACGTGATAAGTCATGAGTATTAAATTATATGAAAATATTTTGTTAAGTTACTTGAGAAAGTTTAGCTTGATAGCTTAAAGGAACTGACAGACTGGGGCGCCCCGAACACTTTATGTAGGTTAAAATACACTTTGCTATTGCATATTTCAATAAAAAAATTCAAAATATTTTGTATTAAAAAAATTACGTTAAAATTCTGAAAGATTTATTTTAACATAATTTCTATGTTGTTAAGTCCAAATAAAATAAGATCTCAGCGCGGCCGAAACATGCTGCATTGTGGCGATGGGCAAATGCAAGAGAAAATATTAAGGCTTTCCTGATATCCATACGTGGGCGTCACTCAGGTTATCCGAGAACATATCTGGAGGTACAGCTGAGGAGAAAACTAGGCCATCACGCCAGCATACAACTAATCAGCTCACTTCAAGGTTATAGCACGTCCACATCAAGTCCGGCAGCGCGGACCGCTGTACAAACGATACAAATAACATGAGAAGAGAGAAAAATGTAACGAAAATAGAACCCCGAACGATAAAAACATAATAAAAACTCACCCATAGGTGGATTCAACTAAGTTTTCGCATTTTCATGCGAAAAGCCAGAACAGAGAGAAAAACACGTCAAGGTCGTTACATTTTGTCGATATAAAAGGTGAGTAGGTCAACTCAGCATAACGCAAGCGCACTGAGATCGATAGTATCGACAACAGTCGAACTCGTTTGCAGTTATAAAACTTACATGTTTACAATTTTATTTTAATTAGTAATAATGAAAGTAATGCATTTACAATTTAATAAAACAATTTTACCAGAATTTTCAGCATAACAATATCTTACTAAGAGTTACTAAAACAAATAGCACAAAGTGTTTAATATATCCAACGAACATGTATCTGGTTCTTGTAAAGTTCCCAAATGTGTACACAGCCGCCACCTAGTGTAGCACAGAACAAACTCAAAGAACACAAACTTGTAGAGCGCCCTACTTTACAATGTGGGCAAAGCAGCCATTACATGAAAAGATATTTTTATAAAAAAATTAAAAGTTACAATATTATAGTATTTTACTGATATTCTACATTAAGAGATATAAAAAACAGTTGGAATAATTAAAAGGAGACACGAGTTTTTGATAAAACAAAATACCTTACTAAATCAAACTAAGATACAAAATAAAAGGTAGTGCCAAGTGGCACATAACTCATAGTAGAAAATTAACCTTACAATCGCTTAAATGTAGCAACACGTCCAGACCATCGAGCTTCAAAATTGCTCAGCCTGCCCGTTTCAGTGTGTTGTGAAATACATTTTCTGCGACCTTATCCAAATCCAGTTTTCTCAATATTCCGAATTATGAAATGAAACTACATTTCAGACGAGTACGGAATGTCACTCACTACCTGCAAGGCACAACGTACCTTAGGAACTGTGTTGTGAAGACTTCCAGTATCCAACATAGCAAAAAGTCCTTTTCATTATGCCGTACATAAAAATGTACGAATCAATATACTGTAAAGCAGTTCATTAAATCTTTCTATTCCCAAGTTATACTTAAGATCACCACCTCAAATCCTATAGTAGACTTTAATAAGTTCAGCGGAAAACTGTCGTTAGTTCAGTTCTTGGCCCGTAGTGGCGACTCTGCACTTTATTCGCGTGTCACGTTCGCCTTTATAGCTACTTCGATCCTGAGCTTAGAGTTAGTCGAGGCTAGCTCTTTTATACGCTCTAGGTAAGGAAACGGGGATGGTTATAAGTCTAGTATATAAAGTCCGTCAAACACCTCGTCGCCTCTACAAGCGAAGGACTAAACTAGCGTGTAGTGTTTTCGTAGGAATCGTTTTTCAACGGGACTTCAAGCTATGATCCTGTTATTTAATTTGTTGAAAGTATGTGGTAAGGTTCAATGCCGGTTTCTATTATTTAGTTTCCCGGTTACAGTTGATATTGTCTTAGCGACAGCAACGTGAAAGTAGTCATTTTTTGCACCTTTGATGACCTTGGATATATATATATATATATATATATATATATATATATATATATATATATATATATATATATATAACTAGCGGACGGCATTATCAAAATCATAGGGACACAGTTTGAAGTGTGTCTCCTTTTCGTACATAAACGCATTCGAAACAGCGTTATTTATTTAATAAGAAAAAATACTTCCCATGCCTCGCTACAGCACGGCTCCCGCGCCAGGTCCACCAACTCTTAAAAGTGCAAGACAGCTTTCTTAAGGGTACCGCCTGCCTGAGGGTTCACCGTACCGAATCACACTGATAGATCGAGGTATAACGGGGCGCGGTGGCTGAGTGATCAAAACAATTCGCCTCCTACCGATGATATCCGTGTTCGATTCCAGGAGGGGTCGGTCCCAGGATTTTCGCATTTCGAGAATCGTGCCGGACGATGCCTCTGGTCGGTGAGTTTATTAGGAGATATCCCGTTTCCCCCGCCCCTTTATTCCGACGCAGCTCCATATTCACATCATGTCACCTCTCACCAGCTCTGAAGCCCTGGATGTCGAGCGCTGATCAAATTATCTCACTACACGAGGAATAATAGTTTCTTTACAACAACGCATTCCGTAACACATTGCAACGCATTTATAGTGCATACCAGCTGGCCAACTGCACTTGGTACTTAAAAAAGCTACCATTAAATGTTACAGTAAGGAATATATCGTAGGAAAAAAATTCAAAAGACTGCGATGATTGACGATATGTTCCCAACATTCTGGGGAGGTATTTTCCCATTATTATAGCATGGCAGCTTTAGCAGTAACAAATTACAAAGTAATTTGGCTGCATCAAATATAAGTAGGTAATTCAACATTCTAGCAAAATGGTTATTCGCAAAGTTTTCATACAACGTTCAAAAATTGAAAGATTAGTGTAATATGTTAGGCATTAGTTTATGCCCTACGTCCACCATCTGGAATCAAAAATCGTCTAAATACACTTGCGAATTATTTTTTTTTTTTAACTGAAATTTCCGTGATATTTGTTAGAAACTTTAAAAAATATCACTAAGCAATTGAATCAGTTATTTTCAGAAACCCCGTAAGACTTAAAAATAAAATTGTACAGGAAAGAGATAAAACTAATCTACTGCACTTACGGGCACTGGAAGGAATTTTTTGTATAATTATACAGGGGTTGTCAGTGCTATATGGAGGATTATTTTCATTTTCATTTTTTTTTCAAAATAAATGACATACAGTCGTTTTCAGTAAAAGAGAATGCCTTAGAGGTTTTTTTTTTTTTACATAAAAATATGAACCTTGTGACTACGTTATTCTTGTGGGGTATTTTGCACAAAATACGTTTCATGACTGCTGTACCTTTTCTACCACTTCCATGATTGTGACTTGTGAGGAATTTATATGCAACAATGACAAGCTCAGGATGAATACATAAAAAAACAAACCTATTAAAAAACAGATTTAATTCTCTTATAAAGTTACGATAATTTTTTTTTTTCGAATTTATAAATTTTTTTTTCCTATTTAGTTAACGACCATATTACGAGCTTGTTTTTTTTTTTATTTTTTTTTATTTCCATGGTTAGAAATGTTGTACTACAAGCGGATATCAGTTCCCTTCTGCACGTTAGTCCTCATCGCAGGTTTTACGAATCCACAGCAGCAGTCAATTCAACCAGTGATATAAAGGCATCAGTAACATCGGACACTGTCGAGCGTGGTGGAGTTGTGGTAAAACACTCGCCTCGAATTCGCTGAGATGATTCCTTAAGGGTGCTGTACTGCATCTAATATAAAAATTTTATATTTTTACGAAATAGTATTATTATTTTTGTTGACAGACTGTGCTTGTGAGTAGAGTTTCCTCTTACGAAACAATTTATCTCGCATAGTTTTCTCATAACGGTTCGTCAAATTCAAAATTGGCATTTTACGCTGCCATGCAAATAGTGAAAACCAGTTGACTTACTTAAACGAATGATCCACAGTGAAATAACGTGCCATGGGCTACGTAATTTAATATTAGAAATACATACACTAACAAGCCATTTGAATTTAGACAATTTTTTGAATTTGCGATAGGTATTTCCTCTATATTAGTGATTTTTCGTAAGATTCAAATTATTACGTAGTTGGTATATAAATGTTAGGTTACGTAGCCCATAGCATGTTATTTCAATGTGAATTATTTCATATCAGTAAGCCAACTGGTTTTTTCTTATTTGCATGGCAGCCTAACGTGCAAAATTTAACTTTTACGCACCAATATGAGAACACTGTGGAAGCTAAAATTATTTATTAAGAAAAAATTGTGCTAACTAGTTCGTCTTCAAAACTAACAGCACTTCATTACGATATAAAATTATTATTTTTTATCTCTTGAACACCCTTAACAAAAACCATGGCCAACATCTCCTACCTCCTGTCATTGTACCAAGTTATATGTCACCGTCACTAGTGACCTCGCTGTCGACACGAAAAGCCTATTACCTTAATTTTTCTCTGTTGCCAGCCAACATTTGTTCAGGAACGATACGTGCATTACTAGCCAAAAATCACCAGACTATCGATATCCAAAGAAAGTGCAATTTTCTGTATACAGTAATCAAACAGAATCTTGCAAATAATGACTGTGATATATTACTAGTAGAACCACGTGTTTTCGCGAAAATGTCTTGAACCGTAATGTTTCAATGCCTTGCGTGCACATCCGATACTCTTCTTCGTGCCTTATATGCAGCATACCTTTGTGTAGAGGCGTCTCTCAATTGACTTAATCAATCGGAATAAAGTTATTATGACACAATATGCCTGTGATTTGACGGTGGAACGCCAATACACGTGTAAATGTACACACTAATAGTCCTAAACTATCGCAGTTGGGGAACTTCCTTGACAATATAAAAGTTTAAGTAGTTTATATAATAAAAATAATTTTTTCAAAATGGTTGGTTGTGTGAGATTGGCTATCCTGATCTGATCACTGATACCGAAGCTTCGTAGAACATTCCAAACCGGCGATATCGTCCCAACATTTTTCATCCAGTAAATATTGTGGCTGTTATTCTATCACTTCTGCTGCATTGACACGCTTATCGCCTGCTCTATGGTCACATATCGGCGAACACCTGAGATCACATCTTCAGCATGAATATGCGTTTACAGCTTACTTGTTGTACGATTACTTCGGAAGTAGCGTTTTGAAGTGTTGGTACAGAAACGTGTTCGCTACTGACATTTTCCAGTACCACTCACTAGGAAGAAAATGGACACCTTGCCACAACTGCATTTGTAAATACACCCGAAGACTGTGTTGCAGTAATCTGTAGGACTGACAAATCAAAAAACTGGTTTACTGTCTGACACTAAGTATTTCTCATATACAGCTTTATATGTGCCTTATTGAGAGTAGGCTATCACTGGGATTTCCATTATAGAGTGTGATCATGAAAGTTTCACTTAGGCCGGGATTACGACGACTTCACGTTAATATATCACTTACCACTTTATCACGTTTACATTTACGTAATACGTAAACAATTGAGGTGTCATATTACGAACCTTCACGTAAGTCGTAAGCAGGCAGTAAAAATGTCGTGTGATCAGTCGTCGAGTATGATATTAGAGAACCTTCAAATTATTTGTGTTTTAACATCCCACAAATGTATCTTGGCATATGTGGACTCTGATTAAGAAATTATACATTTTGAAATCGTTTCTGTAAGTTCCAAGGAAACTGTGATACCAAGCCATGTTTATGGCAATTGTAGGTTATTCCAAGTGCAATTTTGATGTTTTTTGTACTAAGTATCTATATTTTTGATTCGATGCCTAGTAGAAAAAACTGTTAATGATACGAAATAAAATAGAATGGTTTACAGAATGTTCACAAAATTTAAATCTGTAAAATCAGACTTAAAATACGATTAGATTGGCCAGCAGAAGTCGTATTTTGTAATTTTTAAAATCAGTTTTAGTACAACCGCTAGTGTTATTATTCCTGCATTATTTTAAACGTTAGCATTTGTATAGATCATTTGGAATTTATTTTAGGATACGTCTAGATGGGGTACATACGATCTAGGCACATAACCACCAAGGTGTCTCCTTATTCCTAAATTTTATTTCAACCTTTACACCCTAATAAATAATTAGATTGAAAGTTGAATGTACATGCGCACTACAAATTGAATAAAATTCGTATTTTACCAGGCTATCGATGTAGGTACAAAGCAAGCAATTATTTATGGTTTGTCGCCTAGATACAAATACGGTTTCATCAGAGATGATGGTTTGTCACGGGAAAACTTGACTGCTTGCTGGGTTTCAACGCACATTCAGTTTATCAAAACCTCACATGTTTTTTCCTGTATGTAGAGTTGTTACTATAATTGACTAAGCCAATAAGAATCCCGCTAATGGTAATAGTTAATACTTGTTATTGGTCTGCAGACAATTCACGTGTTTCACCCAATCATGTATGTTGCAAGAAACTACGGTGTTTTCAAGGGTAACGTTGACACAAAACTTTTCCGCGATATACCATCATCTGTAAGTATCATAAAACCCGTTAATTATTGTCCGGTCGTTACGGTAGCACCTAAATAGTGTGTGAAATTCTTCACAAAATAAAACAAGCAGTTTGAACTTTACGCATAACTTTATCAAGTGTCAAGAAAATAACAACCGAAAAAGAAATTTAAAATTCAGTCAAAGACAACATGACACAGCAAAATACATTAATTGCTCCGAAATGTGATTGGATCAGATGATCAAGTGGTATAACATGACGTATCACTGATATAGATATTACTCCTGGTCTAGCCTTCAGAATTAAGTTAACCAAGGTTTTCCAAAACAAGTCCCGTTCAAATGTGTTTGTCAAAGTGTTCTCTGCTTACGTGTAAGTTAAAGTAACGTGGACATGAATTCATCGTAATCCCGGCCTTACATCTGCGACTTCATCATGTGTTTTTCCAGTAGCTTTGAAAGGATCAAAAAGTTTACGGGTATAAGGCTCCTCAATTTTTGTAAGGCCATGATCCCTAATTTCTATCGCTTTGAAAAGAATTGTTTTTTAATCTTAAAGGAGAGCAGATATCAAAATACTATTGCACAGTTTTATTAAAAGCAGTGTATAGGCCTAATATGTTAACTCGTTTTTTTTTCAAGACAAAATACATAATGGTTTCTGATAATTATGCATCTACGAAAATTCTTATTAATTAACTAATTAGCCAAATTTATTTCATTTTTGTTTACAAAAAAATAGACTACATACTAAAAACAATTTTCAAACTAATTGTGCAATAAGTTTTTATATCTGTTCTCGTTTAGAGATAAAAGATATTGTTATCAAGAAATCAGTATAAATAATGGAACATAGTCTTAAATGTCTCAGTTTTTCGACCTTGTACATATCAGAGGTAGCGCTTTGTCCAGACATAACCTGCATAAACTGTACATACATATTTTGTCATGTAATCAAGTCGACTCTGAATAACTCTTCTTTTCAACACTTTTTTAAATGCTAGCTTATTGCCAGTAATATTGAAGAACTCATTATGTTATGACGACACTAGCTCATTTATGATAACAAGGTGGTCAGTGTCTGCTCCTACAGCTCCTGCATTTTTCCCATTCTTAATTTCTTCAAAAGCTGTTTGTTTGACCAAAACATCTGAATCTGCTGATACCTGTCGGACGCGGTAGCCAGATGTGATCCATTCACGAGACAGCATTGTAATGAAACTGATCTTATTCGTCGTATTTCCAAGAAATTGAAACGTCTAGCGATGAAGTGATCTTCCAAACTGACAAACACTTTTTTAAAGATTTCTTTATTCTGTGTCTCATGGTGTTCCACAATTTTAATGATTGGCCCATAACCATCAAACACAACAAACATGCCCAGTGCGTAGTTACATTCTAGGCAAACACAACAGTTCTGACGACGTACCTCCTTGTAGGTGTAATACTTGTGCCATACGACAGGGTTTAGATCACCACAATCGATAACAAAGCCGATGGTATTTCGTCAGTTTGTGTGGTTTTCTTTTCTATTAATGAAATCAATGTAAATTATTAACCAGGATTCCTCAAGGTATAATTATAAATAAGGAATGGAGGAAAAGTTGTTAGCTTATAACACAGACGTGACTCCAAGTCAATTTCCTCGCCAAATTACTATATTTGGCAGAGGATACGGTGAAACACTTGGCTAGGATTGACTTGCTCTTTTTGTCCCCTAAGAGTACAACTGATTTTATCTTATGATCTTTGAAAGAACTGTGCAATGGGAGTGCATGACTGGATTCAGTTTCTTGGACGTACTCCATTGCAAATTGAATGACTGCAGAAAACTAAACAAATAAAAGCAAAATCATAAAATAAGCAGAGTATGCTTTAGTCAGCAAGATACATACACAACATTAAATTCCAAAATGGAATTATATCTTGGGATTATATCTTGACATTCAATATATTGTTTATATACCAACTTCATGAGCACAATTACAATTATATATATATATATGTGTGTGTGTGTGTGTGTGTGTGTGGTCTTAATATCGTTATAATGTAACAGTTATAGTAGTATTAAAAAATAAAATTCTATAGATTTATGTATGATTGTCATATTTTCTGGCAAACAGCAATGCATTTTTCAAACTAGTGAACTAAATATGCAGTTCTAAAAAATTTCTATACCTGTCGTTAAGTTCTGCAATAGATTGGATTTCATTTAATAAAACTTAGGTACTATTACTTAACATAAACTCATTTCTTGCAGATATTGATTCAACATAACAATATCAATTTCTAAGACAAAAGTTTTAATTTGAAACAATATGTTCGGTCATATTGCTTCAGTCAGAACTTCAACCAAGTGTGCACTACTAAAACATCTCTAAATGGTACCATCCTCACCTCTATTTCATCACATTGTTTCATGTCTGAGCCACTGTAAGTGATATGCTCAAATATGAAGTATTATTATATAAAACATGATTAATTGCTCATAGTTAACACATTTTGTAACTTTATTTGTAATAATTATCACAGATATCGTTAATATTGTCGGTCGTAATTAATATACAGTTTTCCCTCGATATCACGCTTTTCTATGCGAATATTGTCGCTTGAAGTCATAAATTAATATTTAAGTATTTCATTTTCACAAATATTTTCCCTTATTCATTAACAGTTTTATTTACAACCCATTTCAATTACGCGAAGTCGTGTATCTCTTGCGTGGTTGTTGTAAATATTGAGTATTTTAAAAACATGTTTTTCGGGAAACATCAGCATCAAATGATGCTTTGAGCCAATGGATCTATAAAACATTTTATGGAGCATCAAGTATTGAACACATTTCCAGTGTTAGAGTATTTTATTTCATAACCAGATGACAGATAACTTGTACTTATCAGAAGCACTAAGAGTTATTGCGACAATGTGTTGTAGTTACCTTGTTGTCTTAACAATCCGTAAGTTCACTTTCTTCGTACGTTAACTATTTAGGATGGCTGATGTATTCAAGTAGCATACACGCACAAAACAACCCCATCTCTTGTCTACCTACACTGAACTATGGACCTTGCATATACGTGGCTGCAGCACCGAGCCAAGCGCAGCTGTTACTTACCTGCGCACTGGTGGTAGCAGTTCATTGGCTGCGCAAAGCCAACTTTCAATTAACTTTCAAACAAAACACGTTAAGTCTACTACTATTTCAAATGAACACTAGATAAGTTTTACTTGGCTTTGTTAGTAATGTATCCTCTAAGGTACATGCATAATATGGAAAAATCTTTCCTATTAAGGATAGCAATTCTTTACGGTTTTTTTTTTACTTGACTGCGCCACATAATATTATCATCACGATATTACTCCATATTTCTCCAAAACTGAAAGTCTCTATATGACCTCTTACTTGCTAATATCAACCATTATATAGAGTGCCACACGCTTAGATTTAGAAGTCATCAGCCGGGCGCTCGAAGTTCCATTATCTATACTGACTGAGAGGTTCGATTAGGATAGGATAGTAAATAACATACAGTCTTCCTTTAGTAAGCGGATTTTTTGTCCCATATTTTAAACTATTCTGGGAGTGCACCCGTGTCTTGCGGTCACGTGATTTGTTGTGTCCAGCAATAATTACGTTAATGTGTTTTTGCTAACATATATTTGTATGTAAGGTAAAGCACCATAAATAAACACTATAGATAGGCTACGAGAGAGGGAGCGAGATATTGTGTTGAACATATTATAGTATTTTTTATATACGTAGGCCTACTACTAACGCACTTAAAGGACACTTTCAAAGTAACCAGCTGTTTCAAATAAACCAGTTACGCTCTTAGAAAGAAACAACGGTACCATAGTACATTTTTCTAATTTTAAGAGTTGAAACCGATAATGGAGTGCAAACATAATTCCCTTAAAATTTATAAGGCCAAGATTTATAATTTTTGCTCCTTATGCGTTAGATATATATTTTTTTTGTTTATCGAAAACATGCATTGATATTAAATATACTTTATACAAATTATATAAATTTCATTCTAAAGACCAATAAGGGCAATAATTTGTATTAATTTATTATTTAAATAACCATTATACAAATTAATACAACATGTAATACGAAATTTCTGGGTATTTACACAGATCGTTAGTTACATTGGATAGAACATATAAATAAGATAAGAAAAAATTGGCTTAGGATATTTCGTTCTTGGAAATTTTAAAATTTCTATCGTGATAGATATTTGCTCAAGTGACGCTACATATATTTTTGAAAGACTAATGAGTAGATTTATCGGATGAGAAAAATTAATTCATCATACAATAAATAACATGTGAAATAGCATCATCGTAACCTACTGGATTATCACACAAACTGATATAGATATGATTCTTGGTCTAGCATTCAAATATTCAGTTATTCGAGGTTTTCCGAACTCACTCCGCGCAAATAATGAAATAGTTCCTAACTATAGTCTCGGTTTCCAGTTTGCCCGAGCAAATGAATTTATTCCATCTCTAATATTCTCACTGTCAACGATACGTAAAACCCTAATCTTCTTCCATCATTGTGCATTTTTTTGTGAACTTAAACAGTTTATTATTGAAACAAATAAGAAATATTTGATAAAATATTATTTCCCTGCAACAACATAAACCACATAACAATAAAAATCTCTCAGAACGTTTATTACAGCAACTTCGTAGATTGTTTTGAATACAGAACTTCACTTAAAAGAAAACCTGATAAATAAAAGTTATAATTTGTCTGGCTTAGATTCACTGAATAATGTCACGCATGAGTTCGCATGAAAACCGCTAAAACAGGTAATTGTTAAAGACTCGGGCTCGGATTTCTACATTTTTTACGAATTTTTTTAACGGAAGCCGATAACGTAAAATTGCTCTTTAATCTAGTTATGACTGTTTTATACTACGTATTCATATTTTGTTGTAACAAACACAAGAACGATGACAGTTAATTACTTAACAAACGTAATTATTTTTAATTGATCAATTAATTAAAACCTTTATACCACTTGTCTCGAAAATTTGCATTCCATAGTAAAACAAAGTAAAACAAATTTGCAAAGCAATTTTACACTATCGGTTCTCGTATAGCTTTAAACAAATAATTATCTTGAAAGTCGAAAAACTTGGATCTCAGCTGTGTTTACGTTTAAGGCATCGAAATGGGTAGGCGATAAGTCGAATATAACACGTCCGCCAAACATCTCAACGCCTCTAGGCGCGAAGGACTAAGCCTGCGTGCTGTGTTTTCATAGACAGTGTTTTTCTAAGAGACTTCAAACGATGACCCTGTTATTTTATTTGTTGAATGTATGCTGTTACAAATGTTGGCAATATATAACAATGTGCTAAAGTCGAATGCAAATTTCTATGATTTTGTTTTACGATTATGGTTGATATTTCCTCTGCTACAGCAACGTGAAAAAGTTATTTTTAGCCTTTTGAGGAGCTTGGTATAATCGTCTTTAATTAGTGTACGGCTATTTAAAACCATAGTGATGCCGTTTGAAATGTGTCTTCTTTCTGTAGATAAACGCATTAGAAACATTTTTAATAGTTATACAAGAAAAACACTTTCCGTACCACGCTACGGCACGTCTCACACGCCAGGTCCACCAACTCTTAAAATCGACAGTCTGGTTGACTGTTATGAAGTCACTGGCTGAGAGCGACTGCTCTGTCCTTGGAAAATATACTAAATGAAGCTCCAGTGAAAAATATATGGGGACAAGATTAATATATATGTTCAAAACATGGTGTACAAGCAAGTCTTCTGCTGCTGTTCAGAATGCTTAAGCAAAGAATATTTTTTATAAGTTACATAAAATCAGACAATCGCATTTTATAAATGGTGATTGAATTACTGGTTTATAATACGTACACTGATTTTTACAAGACAACATCTAGCACGATGGCAGCTAATCAGTTAACTGGCAAAATTTCCTTTTATTTGATAAATCAGCTAAAATCAAGAAATTCGAAAATTCAGCAATTTTTAAAAATACGAAAGTTCTTCGCTGTGAATTTCTCTGTTGCAAGGTAACGTAACCCATGATATATTATTTTGCAGTGAAATTGTTCGATTAAGTAAATATACTGGTTTTCGCAATTCGCATGGCAGTGTAACATGCAAATTTCGACTTGGACGATCCGTTATGAGAAAACTATGCAAACAAGTACAGTTTTTAAGAGGAAACAGTACTCACAAAAATAGTCGGTCTACAAAACTAATAATAATTCGTAAAAATATAAAATGTTTATACTAAACGCACTTTAACGCCCTTAAGGAGCGTATCTAGTTAATAAAGTAGCACAATTTCAGGATTATTTGTTTATTCTAATTTCTCGAACAACAGTATACCTATGGCAATAAAAAGTAGATAGGTTTAGTATGTTCTGGGACAGAGGCTGGAGGCTGTGGAGCTGCGGAGCCGTGGCCGCCATCTTGGATTACGTCATCGCCACCATCTTGGATTACGTCATCGCAGCCATCTTGTTTCCGGCAGCCATCTTGTTTCCGGCCGCCATCTTGTTTCTGGCCACCATATTGGATTTTCATTTTCTCCTGCTCTCTCATTCAACTCGTAATTTTTTCCTGCTCTCTCATTCCACTCGTAATTTTTCCTGCTCTCTCATTTTCAAAATTTTCCAAATTTCAAAAATTTCCAAAAAATTAAAAAATATCCTAAAATTAAAAAAAAATAATAATTTTACATCCATCCGCCATCTTAGATTACGTCACTTTCAAAATTTTTCAAAATTTCCCAAAAATTAAAAAAAATTTTCAAAAATTAAAAAAAAATTAAAAAATTAAAAAAAATCTAAAAAATAATTTTA
The DNA here is from genome assembly GCA_003012365.1 of Medauroidea extradentata. Taxonomy (NCBI): domain Eukaryota; kingdom Metazoa; phylum Arthropoda; class Insecta; order Phasmatodea; family Phasmatidae; genus Medauroidea; species Medauroidea extradentata. The sequence continues at coordinate 41,463 of PNEQ01113111.1, forward strand.
CATCCATCCGCCATCTTGGATTTTCATTTTCTCCCGCTCTCTCATTCCACTCATAATTTTTCCTGCTCTCATTCCGCCCATACTTTCCTCCTGCTCT
>PNEQ01113123.1:0-26585 GCA_003012365.1 Medauroidea extradentata
GTTTCTTCAGAGTACGCTGGCAGCTCTCTGGGCTCCCGACTCTCGGCACACTACACACTCTACACCTTCCTACCTTAGGGGCTGGCTTCTTGCAAATGGAGCCCCCCGCCTCCCCGGAGCTGGCTTCTTGACTAAGGGAGCCCTCCACTCTACCGAGGTGACTTCTTGCCTAAGGGAGTCCCTCAACCATCCTCGAGGCAATTTCTTGCAAAGGGAAACCCTCACCCCCTACCGAGGTGACTTCTTGCCTAAGGGAGTCCTCAACCATCCTTGAGGCGATTTCTTGCAAAGGGAAACCCTCCACCCCCTACCGAGGTGACTTCTTGCCTAAGGGAGTCCCTCACCTCTCTTACCTTTACACTATTAGGCCAGTGCCGAGAGAAAGGACGACAGGGACGCTGTCACGCATATCTCCCGTGTCGCGGCATAAAAGGGAACACACCCTATAGTACGCTCTAGCCACCATGCGGTGCGCTACTCCCGGAAGTGTTGTGATATCTATGAGTTTGTGGAAATACCACGTGTATCAGGGCGCGTATTTATAAAGTATCCGTGCATGTATCGCACAGCATCCGAGTATATGGACCAGTATATTTTAGATTAAGAAGCGTAACGTAATTCAGTGTATTATTGTGCCATAAAGACTTGTGTATAGTGAGTGTAATTCGTGTGCAATTTGGGATACAATACATCAGTGCTATCAGAATATTTTGTCATTGTTATTTTTATCTTGTCTCTAAATGAGTAACGCCCAGGAAATACTAGAGATACATATTAGTGCGAGTGATATCAGTGCTCTACACGAGCCTAGAGAGAGGGCCGCCCTTGAGAGGCGACAACAAGTTCAGACACCCATATCAAACCCGCATTTGATACCTTCCCCTCAGAAGATACCCGGGCCACAGTTATCATTCGAGGATTTCTGTCGTGAACAACATCGTGCGCTCACGCGCCCCGCACCGATGAGCAGAATTTGCTTCCCAGGAAACGTCGCCCACGCAAACGCAACAAGCATTGCCTTAGCCGTATCTTCCGCCGCATGACCCGCAAGCCACCGCCGCTCTTGAGTCCCATCAAGACGCCGCCCCAAGATGCCTCTCCGGCGCACCGACGCATACAACAGCTTAGGAGCGAGGCCAGGCAGGAACCTAGGCCCCTGAGCGAACGCAAGCAACGATTGCTGAGGGAGTTGTTCTAAATACCAGGTGAGTGAAATATAACCTGACCCAATTAAATGAGGCGCTCCGCCCCCTTCTGTACGATCCAAGCGTGGCTCCCCTCAGCTCACTCACTGAGGCACGCCTCGGACCGAAACCCCGTGATCTCCGAGGGACACAGCCCGTCTTAGCCGGCACAGGCTTCCTTTCACACTCTCCCTCAGAGACGACCTACCGCAACCGTAGAAGGGCTGCGTCGAGTCAAGCTCTTCGTGGCGCCCAACGTTGGGCCCACAGAAGCATTCAGGGAGCAGAAGCTGAACCTCCGAAACCCTGAGACCACATACCTCAGTTCGAAGTTAACTGCCAAAACTTCGTGGCGCCCAAATTATCCGCTAGAAGCACCATGTCGGACCTTGGCTCTAACGAAGAGGAGGCCTCTCCTTCATGCGCCGCCGACACATGTACCCGAGAAGGGACCCACCAAATTGCCTGCGCGCATTGCGGACGACAATTTCACCACACATGTCTCGGATGGGCAGATGATCCTAGGAACACCGAAGGACTCGAATATCGCTGTACCGACTGCTATGAGCGACAGAAGAGATGCACTCACACCCTTTGTACCGGGGAAGGCACCTACCGAGTTCAGTGCCATTCATGCCCTCAGACTTTTCACTATGCCTGTCTTGGCTGGGCCGACACCCCACGAGAGTTTCAGGGACTTGTCTTCAGGTGCGATGCCTGTAAGACCATATCCACCAACCGCCAGCTAGAACCTGTCGAAAGTCAGGCACCTCAACCCCCTGACAGAGGGAACCCCGAACGACTCGTATTACCACTATTCCATGGGAAACCCTTGGAAGATCCCAGCGAATTCCTGCGAGAGTGCGAGGAAGAGCTTACCATAAACCATATTCCTCACAAACATTGGGTCCTCAGGACGCAACGCCAGCTGCAAGGAGCAGCACTCTCCTTGTGGGAGAAGTATGGAGAATATGTTTCCAACTGGCAACAGTTTCGAGATTGCCTCACAAACCGCTTCTCGGGACTCGAGGTCAAGACACAACTCACCCGAGAGCTATACAGCACGGCTCAGAGAGTAGACGAAGACTCAGAGGCGTTTATACGAAGGAAGGCCCAGGTGTATGAGCGCGTGCACCCTGGAGAGGAAGAGAGTACATGCATCGCAACTATCCTAGAGATGCTCAAGCCTAATTTTCGGTCCTTCCTCCGGAACCCTAAACCAGAAACAGTGGAGGAGCTCATAGAGAGAACCAAGGCCTTGGAGCTGGATCAGCCCTCCGCCAAGTCAAACCCGCAGGTTACGACCCAGCCGAAGGTCTCGAAACCAGTACCTGAAAAAGAGAAGGCACCTCCACCCCCCGTACTACCAAAATGCTGGTACTGCCCAGCTCGCCACCTGCATCGAGATTGCGCCGTATATCGAGAAAGGCAGGCACAGCACCACATGCAGAGGAACCCTAACCCCAACCAAGACTCGGGAAACTCCAGAGCCGGGGGACCAAGCAGACCCAACATCCCGGCAAATCCCAACGGGTCTACGGAATGACATCGCCTCCATCCATGGAAGCCTCACCATTACCAAGAATTTGGGTCCAAGTGCAGCATCTTGAAGTTCTCGCAGTCCTTGACACTGCTGCAACCACCAATTTCGTCAAGACACAAATGCTGCCCTCTGACATCCGACAGGCCATACAAGCCTCCCGACAACAAGTGCAATTGGCGCGACGACAGACCTACCTCCCAATAAATGGAGAAGTGACTGCCACTTACCGCTGTCGCCGGAACGCACATAACCCCCTTCCTAGTGTCCGATGAGCTAGACGAAGACATGATCCTCGGTCAGCAATGGCTCCAAGATCATAACTGCGTCCTCGACTGCAGTCAACGAACCCTATACCTGGGGCCAGAAAGGCGCCACACCTTACATTGGGCAGTACTGCCAATAGAGGCACCAACCCAAACTATCCACCCTGAAGACCTGCAATCACAGTTGCAAGGAGAAGAGCTTCGCCAACTCACGAGTCTTCTCAACCAGCATGTTGCGGCCTTCCAATCAGGGGGACCCCTCAGACAGACCACCATAGGGATCCACGACATCCAGCTGCAGCATCAGCAGCCAATTTATTGTCGCCCCAACATCCCCTCCGCCCAGAACCAGACTATCATACGAGACCAGGTCACCAGCATGTTGCAACAACGCATCATCGAGCCTGCGGACTCACCTTACAACTCATGTATCGTCTTGGTACCAAAAAAAGATGGCGACACCAGGTTCTGTGTCGATTATTCGCCTCTCAACCGAATCACCTTGCCTGTGGCACCACCAGCTCTTAACGTCACCAATATCCTCCGCAGCTTAGGCGAAGCCAAGATTTTCTCCACCATTGACATGAGAAGCGGCTATTGGCAGGTGCCAGTACACCCAGATGCGAGACGCTATACAGCCTTCACCACACCAGACGGCGAGCAGTTCCAGTTCCGCGCCATGCCCTTCGGCTTGAAGAATGCGCCAGCCACATACCAACGAATGATGAACTGCCACGTCCTGACAGGCTACACCGGAGATTTCTGCATCGCTTACCTCGACGATGTAATCGTCTTCTCACCTGACTGGGAAAGTCACAAGCGCCACCTGCATCAGATCTTGGAATGACTGCGCCTTCACAACCTAACTGCTCGGCTTGAGAAATGCCACTTCGGCAAAACAACCGTAAGATACTTAGGGCGTGTGGTAACGCCCGAAGGGAACTTACCCCAGACCGAAAAGGTGCAGCAGATCCTGAACGTCGAACCCCCAAAGAACGCCAAACAATTGCGCCAGTTCCTGGGACTGTGCAATTGGCTCCAGGATTACACGCCCAACATCTCCAAGTACATGGACCCACTTAGCAAACTTCTGTCAACCAAGAATAGACGATGGCGATGGGGACCCTCGGAAAACCGTGCCTTCCAGGACCACAAAGAACAATATCGAGGCCTACCCATGCTACACAGGCCGGATCGAACACTTCCCATCGTCCTACAGACAGACGCCAGTCAGATCGGACTTGGGGCAGTCGTATATCAAACAGGACCCGACGAGGAGAAGAAAGTAATCAGCTACGCCAGCACACAACTCAGCCCTACCGAGAGGAGATACGACTCTCACGAACAAGAGCGTCTTGGAATAGTCTGGGCTATACGAAAGTTCCGATACCTCCTCGAGGACCGACCCTTCATCTTGCGAACCGACAACTGAGCGCTCCAGTGGCTCTATATAACCAGCAGCAAGAAGACTAAACTAGCCCGCTGGGCAATGTTGCTCCAAGAGTTCACCTTCACCATTCAGCATTGTCCCGGGAAAGAAAACCAGCTGCCGGACGCCCTATCCAGACATCCCGCCGCAGTCACCGACACTAACGACCTTCACTACTGGGAAAATGTCCTACCTCCTGAGCCCGCCCGCCAACAGCCTCAGTCAACGATCCAGAAACTCCAAACCACCAAATTCACCAACAATCTCGAGGCGTTCATGAAGGAACAACAAAACGACCCCGAAGCTCCACAGCTATTGGCCGGTCAACCCAACAAATACAAAGAAGATCGTGGCTACCTTTGGATGAAACCCAGCCCTACCAACGAATGGAAGTTGTGGGTTCCTCACTCGTTACGGGCCTCCATATGTAGTTATTTCCATGACCACGCCTTAGCAGGCCACCCTGGATCCCAAGAAACGATGCAACAGATCCATCAAAGATACGCCTGGAGAGGGTCCACACGGGACATACCCGCCTATGTCACTCGATGCACGACTTGTGTCACCTTGAAGTCCAGTGCCACCCACAAGCCATCCGGCACTCCACGACGGCCGTCTACACCATGGGAGCAGATCGCCCTCGACCTTATGGGACCATACCCCCAAAGCTCATCCGGCCGACGATTCTTACTGGTGATAGTCGACCTCTTTTCCCGATGGACTGAAGCTTTCCCCTTATGGAACACCGACGCCACCACCATCATCACCAAACTACAGGACGAAGTGTTCCCACGCTGGGGCTAGCCCCGCAGCATCCTAACCGACAATGGACCCCAGTTCATCAGTCAACCTTGGCAAAAGGCCTGTGCGAGATGGGAGGTAGAAGCTCATGCTACCCCGATCTACCACCCTCAAGCCAACCCTACGAAGCGGAAGAATCAAGAGCTTAAGAAAGGAATTCGCCTTCATACCCAAAAGGATCACCGCCAATGGGACAAGGCACTCCCCCAGATACTCTATCAGCTACGACGTCGCACCAACGAGGCCCTTCGCGCCTCCCCCAGCGAACTTTTGTTCGGCCAGACACTCCGACGCCCAGGGGAGTGGAGATGGAATCTCCCCCCAACCAAGGCCCCCACCGCTGAAGAAGGACGACGAGCGGCCCAGTGCCGAATCCAGCAGACTCAAACTCACCAGCGCGAGTACATAGCAAGGAAGTACCCGCCCCCCGACACGAGCCCCCAGTCGGTACTCGCCGATGGAAGTAGAGTATACCTACGCAATCGCCCGCTCTCCAACAGAAGTAAGCACTTCCATGCCGGACTAGCCCCGAAATGGGAAGGCCCTTATACGGTCCTCCAAAGTCAAGGACACGTCTACTGGGTAGAAGACACCCAAGGGACAAACAAAAAGGTCCATCGCTCGGCCATGAAGCCGACACCTCAGCCTACCCTACCTGGCCAGCTACAGGGTAACCAAGTGGCAGAAGGACCGCCACCTCCCGAGGATCCCTGGATTGATCCCACCTTCAACGAAGAACCAGCCCGCCGCCCACAAGCAGCAGGCACCCCTGAGGAACTCCAGCCAGCTGTACCCGTGCACCAAGGTCACGATAGCGACAGCAGCCTGGAGATCGGCCGACGCCATCCTCCACAACCATCAGAAGCAGCTACCACTTTGCCGAGAGGAAGCAACTCCACACCCACCCAGTTGGCGACACGCCCAACTTCCAGCACTCTGGATCTACCACGCCGCCACCGGCCTGCCCCTCCAGGCAGCCCTGCCCACACCAGCGCCCAGCGCACCACCACTTCAGGCCAGGCGGCTCTGGACCAGAGATGCTCCCACCAAGCTACCAGGGGCACCCAGCCACGTGCGCCCCCAGCACCTCCCATCCAGATGGAGAAACCTACACAGGCCTACCCGGGCCCACCCCTCAACCAGCGCCAACCATTGTGGCGCACCTGCCGAGGAGACCCCCGCCAACAACGCGGGCGGTACTACGAAGCACCATGGCGACCCGTTCGCCCCCGACACTACAAGTGGCCAACCACCAGGGTGAGTCAACCTCAGCCGACCCAACCGTTCACAGGACATCCAAAGACTCTTACTCGTAGCCAGTAATGTTTTCAGACTCATTGTAAAGGTAGCCAGTCCAATAAAGTATTAATACCTGGACATAAGCCTGGAGCTATGTATCTTACTCTCTACCTACCTAAGCTTAAGATTTTTTTTTAAGGTCCAACTCGGAGTCTCGCTTTTTCCGCCGGGGGGGAGTTGACGCCCCACCGCTATTGTTATTTAATATGACACTCGCCTCCCGAGCTTGTCCCTTTTGGAGGTTAAGCCTCACTAGTGCACCTGAGGTCTCACTTATGTTAACGTAATTTTCCGATGCCATATTTTGTAGATGTAAGAAGGGTTGTGATGTTTTTGTACTTACCTGATGTCTTAATAACGTCCCGAGATGTAGAAATTTAAGGTTATAAATATGTGCCACGTGTTTTGTAAATAGTAATCACAGTTACCAATGCCAGGACTGAAATACGGCAGAGAGACGTAAAATAATAATAGACACGGTTTTAAGTGCATAAAAGATCTCTGTAAATAATTGAAGTGTATTCTTGTTATGAAAAAGTATAAATGTATGTTAATTCTGTTTTCACGGCATCGTTGTTGTAATTTTGATACCTGCAGGGAAGTTAAGCGCCATTTTTCCCGATCACGTGTTTTGTTTGTAAGAAATGAGTGGGTGTTAGGATGGCGACCCTGCAGCAGCAGACATCCCTTCCACCGCCTCCGCCATCTTACCACCCACTTAACGGGACTTTTTCCCTCCCAGACCCCCTAACTCCGGGTATAAAAGGGGCGCGCTGGGCCCAGTTTCTTCAGAGTACGCTGGCAGCTCTCTGGGCTCCCGACTCTCGGCACACTACACACTCTACACCTTCCTACCTTAGGGGCTGGCTTCTTGCAAATGGAGCCCCCCGCCTCCCCGGAGCTGACTTCTTGACTAAGGGAGCCCTCCACTCTACCGAGGTGACTTCTTGCCTAAGGGAGTCCCTCAACCATCCTCGAGGCAATTTCTTGCAAAGGGAAACCCTCACCCCCTACCGAGGTGACTTCTTGCCTAAGGGAGTCCCTCAACCATCCTCGAGGCGATTTCTTGCAAAGGGAAACCCTCCACCCCCTACCGAGGTGACTTCTTGCCTAAGGGAGTCCCTCACCTCTCTTACCTTTACACTATTAGGCCAGTGCCGAGAGAAAGGACGACAGGGACGCTGTCACGCATATCTCCCGTGTCGCGGCATAAAAGGGAACACACCCTATAGTACGCTCTAGCCACCACGCGGTGCGCAACTCCCGGAAGTATTGTGATATCTATGAGTTTGTGGAAATACCACGTGTATCACGGCAGCGTATTTATAAAGTATCCGTGTATGTATCGCAAAGCATCCGAGTATATGGACCAGTATATTTTAGATTAAGAAGCGTAACGTAATTCAGTGTATTATTGTGCCATAAAGACTTGTGTATAGTGAGTGTAATTCGTGTGCAATTTGGGATACAATACATCAGTGCTATCAGAATATTTTGTCATTGTTGTTTTTATCTTGTCTCTAAATGAGTAACGCCCAGGAAATACTAGAGATACATATTAGTGCGAGTGATATCAGTGCTCTACACGAACCTAGAAAGTTCAGACACCCATATCAAACCCGCATTTGATACCTTCCTCTCAGAAGATACCCGGGCCACAGTTATCATTCGAGGATTTCTGTCGTGAACAACATTGTGCGCTCACGCGCCCCCGCACCGATGAGCAGAATTTGCCTCCCAGGAAACGTCGCCCACGCAAACGCAACAAACATTGCCTTAGCCATATCTTCCGCCGCATGACCCGCAAGCCACCGCCGCTCTTGAGTCCCATCAAGACGCCGCCCCAAGACGCCCCTCCGGCGCACCGACGCATACAACAGCTTAGGAGCGAGGCCAGGCAGGAACCTAAGCCCCTGAGCGAACGCAAGCAACGATTGCTGAGGGAGTTGTTCTAAATACCAGGTGAGTGAAATATAACCTGACCCAATTAAATGAGGCGCTCCGCCCCCTTCTGTACGATCCGAGCGTGGCTCCCCTCAGCTCACTCACTGAGGCACGCCTCGGACCGAAACTCCGTGATCTCCGAGGGACACAGCCCGTCTTAGCCGGCACAGGCTTCCTTTCACACTCTCCCTCAGAGACGACCTACCACAACCGCAGAAGGGCTGGGTCGAGTCAACGTTAGTTATGGAGTATGAGTATTAAAATTCAATATGAGAAGCAAACAGGTGAACAATATATTTTGTAAACACGTGGTGTTGAAGAAATGTGCAAAAATGTACACACAAAAAGATTTTCGTGTTTATTTTACACAAAGGTGTTTGCAAAATACATCCTGCAGCTGGGGCAAAAGTTAAAACGGTTAAAATGCAAGTTATAACATGCACTGATATTTAGTTCACAATAATTGAACAACTAGTAATAAGACTATTTCATTTCATGTATCTATATAATAAGGAAACGAATATGAATTCTGGAAAGCTTACAAACATGTTCTATTCCATATGCAGAGAGATAAAAATTAGTATCTGTTTTCAAACCGCAGTCTAAGCTCCACTTGTTACTTACACAGTAGTTTTTGTTAGATTACTTTGATAATTAGAAGTGGTACAAAACACTCTGGTCAAGAAACAAATTACTACCCTTTAACCAAAACAAGGTTGAAGATTACTGAGCTGAATGACAAAGGTCTCAGTACTGTGATGATTCCAGTATTGTCTGGACCTGCTATGGTGTAAGGTAGCGTATGACGTATACTATACTGGGAAAATTAAACAGCACTTAACATTGTTTTCTCCACCTCAGTGGTTAGGAACAGAGCTACACGTATAGGGATTAACAGCATTACAATACATTACGTAGCATAGAAACCCTACCTCTTCCAACATTGTGTCAGTCAAGCCATAAGAGCAGACACCAAGAGTTGCCATGTTAGTGTCCAAGTTGTCCAAAAGTAGTTGTAGGGCCTGGACACCATTGTCATGAGGTAGTAGATATATCAGCTCTGAACCTCGCTGTAAGTGTAGCTTTGCTGATGGTATGAACTTGTGTAGAGCCTCGGTAATGTGTGAAACATCTATAAAAAATTAATCGCACACTACTCTTTTTTCTGTACAGTATTTGCTTCCTATAATATATCTTACATTTGAAAGAGAAAGTTCTGATATATACATCCAATTAAATACATGTTTAAATACTCTTTTCACAAATGGTGATTAGATAGAAACAAAATCATGTGGTGAATAGCAGTAAAACTGAAATTGATATGCATGTTAATACGCCACCATACACCAAAAACTCATTGAAGTCATAAAATAAAACAAAATCAACTTAAACTCTGTACATTTTAGTAAAACCTTGATTATTTCCTCAAAAAATTGTTACAAAAATGTTTCTAAATTATATGATAATTTACTTCTGTTTACGCCATTAACTGACTATTTTGTTGGATGACTTGACAATTATATAGCTTTCTAACATTTTTATAATGTTATTACAATTGTATATGGATATCTGTTTAAGAATGCATTTTTGGGAACTACTACATATGTATACTGGTAACTCAAGGGAAAAAAACACACATAAATAAAATAACATAAAAATATAAGGCTGCTACATACAAAAAATAAGTTTACAATATTGTCAGTTTCATAGCAGTACGGTAAACTTTGACTGCTGAAATGTCCAAAATTCATAGCATGTAAACAGTAAATTCCCATATTTGCAAAATAATATATCAGGTAACAAATTGGCGATCTTGCACAATGTTTCAGAAGGATTTTTGATAAATCAAAAATCTGATAACCAAAAATAATTTTGGCCCACTGGTACTCTACATTATATGAAAAATACAACTACTCGTACACTGATTATCTACATATATCCAACCAATAAAATTACATAAACATGTTGTAAGTCCATTTGTTGCAAACTGTCATACTGTTACCAACATTAGGAGGCACAATCACTGTTGAAACCTGGATTTATATTAACATTTCCTTTTCGAAGAAATATTTAATATTCACATTGTTTCTATACAAGTGCATCATGTGGTTGCATAATGCTTGTATTTTTGCAGGGATTTGGGGAATAATTTGGAGTTCTACATTGTGAATTACAAAAAAAAAAAAAAAAAAAAATTGCTGGCAAGTTGGTATTAGTTAACTATTGTTCTTGGGATTTTTGGTGACTCAGGGGGGGCAATTACGCCCATTGCGCTTCCTTGAATTAATGTCTTCATACAGGCAATCATGCAAATGAAATTCATACCATTACAGTACAATCGATAATGCTATTGTGCATCTATGTTATAAAAACACAGCAAGATTCAAACAAACACCTTCAGAGGTGAACAATTTGAACTAAATGACAAATTATAAAATGACTAATGAAAACTAAACATTCTTATTTAACCCTTACACACAGTACAACGAAATAAATATGTTTAAATTTATTTCTGTAAAAAGTGAACTCTTACACACAAATAAAGCAATGCAAAAAAAAATGTACCAAGAGAGAGTGTAAAGAACAAAAACGATGAACTTGGTTAATTTTACATTTGGTGATAATGACTGTTTGCTGTATACAGCTGTAGACTGTAACTGCAAACTACTTAGGGTAAGTATTCAATTGTGAAATTACAATAAAAATGAAAGGCCTCTACAACAAAAACACTCACAAAAAAATTATGCAAATTTACTAACCTAAGTTGAATATGTAAAACAACCGGTATTGATAACATAAAAAACATTGAATAACAATGCATATATCTAACTTATAATATGTAACTGTACATAAATATTGATTACAGTACCCAAATCATGATGCGGAGTATCCAAGTTGGTTCCCGGTATCCAACCATTAGCTACTTCTGTTATGCCCGCTACAATATTCTAGATGGAACATAAATAAAACATCACCTACAAAGTAAGATAATTTAGTTTCATACATAACATACCAAATTTGAATGAACTACATGTATTAGTTTTAAATTTTAAGATATCCACCTTCAACAAAGCAAAAATAATGTTTCATATCATGTAAACAATGAACTGTACTCTATCTACTTCAATAATTCAAGCAAATTGGTAGTAAACGGATTAAACTACTAGTTTAAACACTCGTACTCAGTTCTTCCTTAAAGTGTGCAGTAAATTAATTCAAAAGTATAAACCATAACACAATTAATTATTTGTAAAACATGTAAAGAGAAAATTAACTGATGAGCTTAGAAAATAAATTGACCTACATGAGATAACTGTCAGAAATTGAAGACAAGAGACATCAGACTTCCAAAGTTGTGTGCATGAGAGGCTGTCCTCAGACCATACTGTTATTAGCTATATGGTAACTGACCAGCAACAGTGGTGCCCTTACATGGTATAGAAATAACTTCACTGTGGTCAGTAAATTAAGTGAGCTGATCAGGGAATTAATTCTGAAGGTATGCCTTAGGGTAATTCTTTTCCACCAACTGGCTATTCAAGTGGGGCAGAGTGGTCAGCTCAGAACACAGTCACTGAAAGATGGTGAACATAAATAGTAGGACTTAGGTTTGGCACGGGATGGTGCAGGTGATCAACAGAGATAACCTGGTACTATTATGCTGCTGTATCAACAACTGTGACAAACTGGAATGATAAAGTCGCTGCAATGGGAGTCTGTTCAGGCACCAGTACAAATACATAAAAGAGTTATGTTCTCAACTTAAAAAGTACTCAGTTACTTTACAATGTGTTTAGGCTGCTAGGAGAAATGTACAACATACTGATCATGTTATCCTGGTATTACTGTTCATCCACTAACCAATTCAAATTCATTCCCATGCTGAGGTCACCAACCCAGCAAGCATGTACAGAAATAAAAACTTCACTCATTTTCAATAAATAACACCATGCATCTTGTGATAGAGAGTGAGAGATTTTGGTAAGCGCTTAACATCTAGGTCTTAAGCGCTGGTGAGGGGTGACAAGTGGTGAGCATGCAGCAAGAGGAGAGTATGGAGCAGCGCCAGAATGAAGGGGTAGGGGAAACGGGAGATCCATATGAAAACTCGCCGACCAACAGCCTTATCCAGCTTAATTCCCTGCCGGGAATCGGACCCAGATCACTTTGGTAGGAGGCGAGTGGTCTGGCCACTCAGCCACCGTGACCCCTACCATGCTAGTAAGTTAGAGCTTGGACTTTAGCTAGCCAAGGACTATATATGTATTTGCACCCACGAAAAGTATTCCTCTGAGTATTGGGAAATTATGATGGCTGAGGATGAACCTAGAGATAAAATGCATGATGCTCAGCAAAAGGTGGATGGGAGAAAAAATTTTATATATCCACCCAACAGCACATCAGTCTTATGTCCATGATTTAGATTCATCTAGTAAACTTAGTACTCATAAATTTCTACTTTGACATGAAGCTGAAAAAAGCATTATATAAAATATATAAAATATTATACTTTTGTTTTTTCTTTGAAACTTCAAATGCATTTCAAAGACAATAAATGTGAGTGTTTTATAGAATTGTAGGCATTTCATCCATAAACACCAACAACTTCTATGATACATAACAAAAACATGCACTTTCTTCCTGATTCTCCAAAACAACAGGAAACCCATACGTGAAGTAATCAAGGTTATGTTAATATTGTAAACATTTACCTTGCTTTCAAATTTCTTAAGATCTAGCTCCAAGGTGAGATAATAACCAGTCCCAAACTTCGACTTGAGGAATAAACTTGAACCACAGCACTGGAGTCTTCCGTTTGCAATGATAGCTATTCTATCCCCCAGCAAGTCTGCTTCATCCATGTAGTGTGTCGTCAAGATAATGGTCCGACCTTCAAGCACAAAATTACACTGCACAAATGTAGTAACACAATTACATTCACATGAAAAGAAGTTTCTAATTGAAAACGTTTTTCTGACTGATAACTGAAACATTTTGACACAAACTTCCAAGTTTACACACAGCAGTGCTAATGCTTAAAAAATAATAAGTGAACACAAGCAATTGTCTTCAATGTTATGCAAATTAGCAGGATGCCTTCCAAAAGCTTAAAATAAAGTTATATAGAGTCAGCAATAGCTCCTTTTTTATTTATTCTGTGAAAATGAATCATTGTCAGCAGACAAACATTTTTAAGACATTTCTGCCAACTCTCTGTTTAAAGAGGTTGGGGTGGCAGGGAGGGAAGATGCTTCAGATAATTTAAAATTGCAGACAATCAGCGATACTAATTAACATTACATTAGTAACACGTGGGCATCATAAAACTGCTACCCCTTTAAAATTAACATTGTATTCTCCAAACTCATAAAGTCATGAGTTCATTATGTTAATTACTATGCAATTACATATTTTTTAATTAATCTATTTAGATGGAGTAGATTAGTCATTTGCAAAAAATTAACAGCTTTCTGTAGTTTGCATTTGTGTTACAAATGCTGGAGTAAGAATTAGCTATAAGGGTGCTTCCTGCCATACACTTCAAATTCATTACAGTGTGTGGGGAAATATAGTATATACACATTTTTTTTTTACAAAACTATCAACACTTTATAAGAGTCTGTAATTTCACTGTTAAGGCACCACCCACATTAAAAACATAATTTGAAGCTTCAATTAAACATCAAATTAAAAATAAATACTTTGAAACAGGAAATGCTGTAATGAAGAGTTAAAATAATTATAATCAAAAATTATTCATTAAGAAGAATTAAGAATTCTGTTATTCTAAGTTGGAATGTTACCATATTACAGTACATTAAAAATAATACATAGTTTATACAAAAAAAATTAATACAGCTAATACAATATTAATTTTACCTTTCTTGTACTTTAATAGCAACTCCCAAATAGATCGTCTTGCATATGGATCAACACCCGCTGTTGGTTCATCTAGTATAACCGTCCTGTGAAAACCATTCATAAAATTAGAATTACTGTGTGTTCAAACTTTATTTTTTGCTCACATTTTTGCAATCAAACTTCTAGAAAACAATGATACAGCATAATTTTCTTTAATGACTACTACGTACAACATACAGGTCCATCAAAAAAGTTTGGTATTAGTTTAATTTGCAAAGAAAGTATCTTTAATGCACTATTCTATGCATGAACCCATGTGACACTATTACCTTGAATGAATTAAAAATGTATCGGAAATCATAATTGAATTGCTGAGTCTCTAAATTCAGTAATTATAAAAATTAACACAACCATTTATATGGATACATGCTTTGTCACTAAACAAAATTTTCTCAAGGAAACTTTTATCATTAATTATTCACAAGCACTCAACATTATTACTACGAAGTTGACTCATTTCAGTCTGATTTCTGAACTGTGTGTCTCATTTGAATGTTGTTTGCATGAAGTCACATATGTTTGTTAAAGATATATGTCCTAAATCATTTTACGAAAATTGACTTCCAAATTGTGTCACAAGTAACGGACATTTTTTACAGCTACATAAACATCACTGTCTCACATGCTCCACTGCAGATGTACTACATTGGACTGATGATTTTTTAACCTTCACACATTTCCAGTTTCCTTAATCTGTTTATACCAACTAACAGTGGTTTTATCTGAAAGTGGAGGTTCTCCTGTGAGGTGGTCCACCCACCACTTAGGCCTTTATTATTTCATGTCTTGTTTTTATTTTATTATTTCCTTATGTTTGACTTATTGAATTTGCTATTATTTTTTAATTACTTTGAGGTATTGTTGACAGTTGTTTGGCATTTTATCTGTATTAAGTTTTAAATTGTTAAATTTTATATGTACTTAATTTGGTTTGTTTAGGCTGAGGCAACTTTGTGTTTTAATTTAAATTTAGTAATATCATTTACAGCTTAACTGTTATTGTATTGTAACTCAAGGCTGGGTGTATTGTTGGCAAGTATAGTTGGATGGCACAGGTGTGCCTGCCCAGTTCCTGAAATTGTTATATTTAGATTTTTAACGGTTTCTCTAATACTTTTACTTTTCACAAAGTGCACGTGCACCGCCGCTCGTTCAGTGTGCGAGAGAGACAGTAATATGTTTGCACGGGCTGGCCTGAGCCAATGAAAGGACACGTGGTTCAAATTTATTTAAATTTATGTTGTAAATTATTATATAAATATGGTTTTCAAATCTATATTTTCACTTTAAGTTGTTTTAAAGCATAAAAGTTTATAGTTTGTTATTATATTTAATTTAGTATTAATTTTCCGTTACGTTTTTACCTTGGTGCGCTGGGTGGCCGCTAGAGGCGCTGCAGGGAGAGAGCAAGCTTCGGTGGGTCGACCATATTGACTTGGTTTTCAGACGTGGATGAGGATGGCGGTCTGGAACGGTTGGTGGGCTGTGTGGGAGCGAGGTGGCGGAGCAGCCACATATACGTAGCTAATCTTTCTGTGCTGGTATCACAGAGTGGAGGGCTCGCACGTTTGCGAGAACATTATGGTTGAGATGTCGTGGCGTGTTTCGAACTTTGAAAATTTGTTTTAATTTTTCTTTTAAGTTTTGGGGTTCAGCTGTTCTCTCCCGGGAGCGTCAGGCTTGGACAATGATGAAGACTATTATGATTGGAATCTAGAGTTTCTGTATGTAAAGTTGGTTTTTAAGTTAATTAATAAAAACAGTCACGCCAACAGGTTTTTAATTTCATGTAGATACAGCAAACCTATACGATCACAACCGGCCACGTCAGAGGTTATGTAAACAATGATGTAAAGTAGTGTCATTTTCTTTTAAGTATCGCCCGACGTGCTACACTCCATACATATTCTGAAAATTGGGCTGCACTGCAACAAGTATTAAACTAAGCTCTGAATACCAAATCACACCAAATTTTTTCTGCTGTATATGTACTTGTGATTATTGCAGTAATGAAACCAATTGCTTGCGTGGTACCTGTGTATGTTTCATCAGAGATAGATTGCTAATGACTATTACAGTTTATATCCAAATATTATGTGCCAATTGTCATGTATGATGCAGACACATGGACACAGATTCCAGTCAAGTAAAAGCAATTGGTATGATGTTTATAAGCAAGTTGGATGCAACAAAGAGAGACAGGATCCGAAACGAAGTCGTACATATAGAATGTGCAGTAGTAGAGGATATAAATGAGATTACTGAAAGGGTGAGAATGAGATGGTATGACCAAGTACAGAGAATGACAGGAGAGAGATTGCCAAAGAAAATTACAGAAATAAAGTATAAAGAAAGAAGACCCCAGGGAAGACAGCGGAACAGTTGGGAAGAGCAGAAAATTATAGGCGTTAAGGAGAGCGGAGACGATTGGATGAAGGTGAAGTAAGAAGAATGGTGGCAAGACAGAAAAATATGGTGACACTGCACTGTGCAGACCCACATTTTTAAATAGCAACAATACTGAAACAACTGCTGGACTTTTTACCTTGTCACAGAATGCAAAGCCAAATAAGAGAGTGTTGTCAGAGTATTCCTAGATGTATCTCAAGTGTTTGACACAGTAAAAAATCTGATTCATGTATTATATTCACTGTGAGCATGGTACCATTCTTCAACTGCTGTTATGGAGAATGGATTAAGTTTTCAACAATTAACACTAGTGGCCAACTTGTTACAATAAATACTGCTTTAAATTTAAAATTGATGAAAAGTAGGGTCTATTTAAGTTATCTTAAGAAGTTTAACACGAAGACTAAGGAAATATATAAATAATAATTACGAACAGTTGTAACAAACAACATTTAAATTGGTCAAAAACAGTACTTGAACCCCTCAGCTCCAGAGCAAGTGTGCCGCCCTGCGCCTCCTGACCCTGAATCGAGGCGGGACACCATCATTGCTACTCCATCCCTTCTCCCCTAACTGTCGGCTCTCAAGAGTAAATGAGGTGCATGCAGGAAGAAATCTAACAGTTTTTGCTGAGCGGTTGTTCTCAGCGCAGTCTCCTTCATGTAGCTCTCACCCTGCCAGTCTCTCTTATCAGTGTCGACAACCTCCCAATGGCCAAACCATGTATCAAGCTCACAAACCTTCACTCTACAGCCACACATCACTAGCTCTACAGGAGGATCTGCTGCAGCAGCCATGACACCAGGGTAGTCCTTGCCCACTCAGAGTCAGGTTGGTAGGCCAGAAGTACTTTGCTCCCAGGGAAAAGACTAGGACGCTGTACAACCATGCACACCAAGGGGCATCATACATGTACACTTCTGAAAGGATCTTTAGTTGTGCGGAAACAAGGAAAGAATTATCACTTACATCATCAATGAGTTTTAAGTTGTCATGAAAAAAAATAAATCGGATGTTAATGTTTACTCCATACAATTTTTATTTTCGATGGGACTGTTAATTACTTTAACCTCATAATTTTCAAAAACTTCAATAGGAATAGCAAACAGCAGACCAGCATGGTGATTATGATTAAGCTGCTACCAAAGAATAAAAACGAAACTTCTCTAAACTAACAGTACCCAATATGAACCCTTAATTTACACATTGTGTACCAGGATACTAATTCAAATACTGCTGGTTAGTATTGTTACTACCAATGTAAACTAAGTGTTACAAAAATTTTCAGTTAGTCACGTAAACTCTTATTTCTGAACTCTATATTGAAAGTAAGTGTTAACCAGCTCAGTTATTTATGTAGTATTTATTTACCTATTTATTGAATGGCAAATCAATTGAAATAGAATATTGGAAGGATGACCAATATATACAAAGAATGGAATTATTGGTAATGTTGATGTTCGTAAATCAATGTCCGGTTATTGCAGCCAATCTATGAACGATGGTGTAGATTTGATAATATAGTGGAATGGTCCAGCATAGTACTTCTTTAGTGAGTATTCTGTAACATAACCTTTTAGGATCAACCAAAGAAACATCAGAAGAAAGTAGGTCACTCATTACGTGATATTACCTTGATCCACCAATAAATGAGACTGCAACAGACAGCTTCCTCTGCATGCCTCCAGAAAGATGTTGAGCCAAAGTCTCTTTCTTATCAGGTAACTGCAGGTCAAAAAGCATGTCTTCAATTTCTTTTTGCACTTCCTTTACTGGCCGACCTTTCAAACGTGCATAAAACCATAGATGTTCTTCTACAGTAAGCCTGGCACAGAGAACAACATAATGGTTAAACAAACTAATGTGGCACATGTTGCAATTTGGTAATGCACATACCAGTAAAGTAACAAAATACATTATACACAGTTTAATTAAAAAAAACCGGCTGCCCATATGGATTAACATTCCGTATAATGCATGAGAGTGAAACTGTATATAAAGGCTCATGTACCCCCTCTTTTTTTTCTAAAATCTTTCATTAACATAGCAATGCTAACTAATGGCTCTTTACAAGAGAAACTTGGCAGGTGAAGTGTTCACATCAATAGGTACAACGTTAAGAAGGTACAACCCAGATGGAAGAGAGAGAGATCACAGCTTCTCAGTTAGTAACAATAGCACGAAGAGAGGAGGGACAATAGATTAGCCAAGAACAGGCCACTACTGACTGTCAATTGAAAGAGACCACCGAGGGAAGAACCACATTAGAGCCAGCCAGCTAAAGACAGTTCATAAGTACAGGCTATTTATGGTAAAGTGCATACATTTTGAGGCTCTGAAAAGTTCTGCTTCTAGCCTATTTACCTCTCAGCCACTTGACAGTAAACTACAAACATTTATATGTGACTAATAAACACAGTGTAAATATTATGTTCCTCAAAAGTTGACATCCAAGGCAGCAATGAAATATCTGAACTACATAGTTACTAAGCTTTAGGGATGACATTTAAATAATTCCTTTGTCATGAATAGGTTATAATATTAAAGGGAGAACTGAATGGGATGATCAAGTCTCCAAACTTACTATACTTCTTCGGCGAGTCTCTCAATCATCAACAACTCCACAAAGGTAAGTTAAGAACTGCACCCTAAAAGATATGCTACACTTTGAATGGTGTCGGGTTTATAGTCATGTAGTAAATAAATGGTTTTGTTACCCGCATGATTGTTGGTTCAAATGTATAGCACACTTCTAGACCTCTATCATTATATGTCCCGCAATCTCAGATAGGTCAGCAAGTTAAGTTATTATGTACTGTTGCACAGCTGCTTCCATTATAAAATCATCCAGCTAGTCACATCAGGTAAATTTCAGTAATTATAAGTCAATGCACCAGTCTTCGAGAGAACTGTAAAATGAAAATCTGAGGCTCGGACAATTTTTTCTACAGAATGTATATGTACGTACTCAAGTTAAATGTGCCATATTTAAAGGAAACAGCAAAGAGTCAGTAAATGACATTAAGTCTCCATAGTCAGAATTAAGCAAGCTCCTGTTTATCCGAGTAGTGTGCCCCTCAGCCTATCTGAAAATAACCTTCAATACATTTTTGTACAGTTGATAGCATTTTGTATTGCTAGACTAGTTATCCAACATCCTTTGTTAGAGACTTTTAAAGTTTTATGTTTAACTTTGCACTAACAGAATTTTTTGCTGCAAAACAGTAGCAAAAGTTGCTGGTTAAAATGATGATATATTCTAAATAAAATACTGACTCAAGAACTCAACATGGTTACACATTAATTAGTTAAACAATTTCACAGTCTGACTAGATTGATTAATCTGAATGTGCATGTTACAACCAATACAAGACGAAATGACATGCAGAAAAATACAACCAACGGTTCTACTAGTCATGCAATGACAATCAGTATGTCTTATCTCAAATTGTAATTTGGCATTTGATACATCCATTTTAAGGTAATATAAAAAAATTCAAAATTTTTAGTTAAAAAATAATAATAATAATAATAATAATAATAATAATAATAATAATAATAATAAAATAATAATAATAATAGTGAGAAACTCACAGATCAAATAGTACATTGTGTTGCGGACACATTCCCAAACTGCTTCGGATAGAATCCATGTCTAGTCGTATGTCCAGTCCGTAAACCTTGGCTGTTCCAGATGTAGGACGGATCAGACCTGTTAGAATGGAACTGACAACGCAACATATGTCACTACACAAATAATATATTGTCAAATGTAACTTACGTTTTTCTGTTAAAACATAGTACTGTACTTTTAAACCACTTAACAGTTTGAGGTTCAGTTACAATTTTTTTGCATGTACATTATGTACACTGCATATGAATTTTAATGTACGATTGATTAGATACAGATACTTTGAAGAAAATAAAAAATAGCTTTTCCTAAATATTATTTCATAAAATACATAACTAACACACATGACAAATACACATCAAATTTTATGACACTAAACAAACACATTTTTTAAATAAGCAATGTTTCATGTTCTGTGCAGTGGAGTTTGGTTCTATGATCTCTCAGTTTAAAGTCTTCCAGTATAATGATTATTTTACTTTAATAACTGTATTTTTTGGTCCCATCTTAAGTCCCAACATATAAGTATAATGTAATTCGGTTTAAAAATCTTTCAATTTAAGGATGAATTTTGTCAGTCCATTGAGAGTCGTTAAAACGAGAGATTACATATTTAAAACACCAAACAGACCACAGAGAAAACTGCTTGTGAACTAAAAGATTACCAAAACTCTGAGCTTACAACTGGGATCAAGACCATCCACATAGCAATACTTGTGTATTACTGCTGTATAGTATACCGATGAGACCAGCTAATTGAAAACTTTTTTTTTTTTAACAAAAAATTCAAAACTCAACTTTTATTGATTATTTTATGTTGTGCTTGGTGAAGTTTAAAATGCCACAATTGGCATGGGGGTGTCAGCCAGTGCCTCTAAAATAATCATGTGCAATAATCATAAATTCTTTCTAGCTTTCTACATGACTACTAAGAATTTTACTATCATCAAAGTGCACTAAGTTAAACCACAATAGTTTGTGTTTCAATAAAAAATCATAAACTTTATCAGCATCATATTACGTACAAATAAAACAAAGTCAAAAAACAAACACAAAATGCTTAGACTCACATGGTAGTTGTCTTGCCAGCACCATTGTGGCCCAGGAAAGATGTGATCTGATCTTCATAAAAATTGATATTTAAGTTGTGGACAGCAACTTTCCCATTTGGATACACCTTTCCCAATTGGTGCACAGACACTCCTAATGGTAGGTGCTTAGGCTCTGTCTCAAAACCTTCTCCTATTGTATTATGAAAATGAAAAATTTTAATCATAAAAACTAAATGACTAAATTAACAAGCAAGTCAACCTGTAATACTACAAGAAAAGTTTTGAAAAAATTACAATGCAAAACCTAAACCTAACAAAAATGTTCAAGAGATGCCTGTACCAACACACTTACTCAAGCATGCACAACACACATAGCAGAGTGCCATAAAATTTGCACTAGTTCCTCCCCATACATGCTGAATAATAATACAACATTCAAATGTACAGACACAGCTTTGATTACATTCACAAAACCAAAAGGCTAAACATCTTATTCAGCACATGTGAAGCAAAATGTTTTAAATTGAATTACATGTTCAAGCTAATTGCAGGCTTTCGCAGAGATTACTGTTAGCTTGGCTTTCAAGTATGAGCAACATCAGAGTGGTAAAGAGTATGTTCACATGTTTCACCTTGCATTGTAGGATGAAGCATCTTCGGGGTTGAAAAACAGCACTCTGTACTTGTATAGCCAATATACACATGATTTAATTTGTTAAATTGTAAACCAAATTAAAAAATGAACTTACCTTTTACATTTTCTGGAATGTACATACTACTCGGAGCAACAGATGAATCATTTCCTCTCCAGTATGACAACTGGAATGGGAAATACCAAGGTTTAGGTACTCCATACTGTCCTGTTTAAAAGAGAATTCTAGGATGTTTACAGAGCAAGAACATAATGAAACTAAGTAAAATACAAATTAATATCCAATTTAAAAAGATTTTAAAATGCAGAATAATAAAATTATACTGTAGCACTTTCCACTTGAGACACCAAAAAAAAAAAATTTGCATTTTAATTAAAAATGCTAAGAACTAATAAACATTTATAGCACTGTACAGTATTTGGTAATAACACAACATTACGAAGAACAGAAGGGGCCACCGTTGACACAGTGACTAGAGCACTCGCCTCCCACCAAGGCAATTTGGTTTCAATTCCCGGCGGGGTCAGTCCTTAGATTCTCACATGTGGGAATCATCCCAGATGATGCTATGCTGCTGGTCGGCAGGTTTTCTAGGGGATCTCCTATTTCCATTGCCCCATTATTCCGGCGCTGCTCGTACTCACCTCATGTAACCCCTCACCAGTGCTGAAAACTTAGGTGTTACGTGCTGACCAAAATCTCTTCCGTTCACAACGAACAAAAAATAAATTAATTAATTAACGTCGGCAACCAACCACAAATAATTTCTGTTAATGGTGATAATGTTTCCATTTGCTTTAAGAGGGAAGCTCACCAACAATTTTTAACAGTTTTAATATTTTTTTTATATTTGTATGAGATATGGTTGTAGACAGACATCGTGACTATTTTATACAGTAACAAAATTTTTTTAGCTGTACTGGTTTTTGTTTAACGGCATGTCAAGAGTCCAAAATTGTATAAAACAGTTTTATAGAAGAAAGGAAAACCAACTGACCAAAATTAATTCACACTTAAGTACAGTGTAAAGTGCTACGTCAATATGTGTATAAAAATAGCATTGACTTTTTTTTATTGCCGAAAATCACATCTGCATAGTTGTAAACGTGCAAGGGTTATATTTTTAGAGAAACACACATGTTTGGGAAAGGTAGAAGGTTGAGTTTTTACGCCGAAAGAAAATTATGGAGGGAGTCACAATTGCCAAAGGATTAAGAGTAATGGTACAGTACATGGAAAGAAAAGAAGAAGTAGCAATGTCAGACAACGAAAATGTGCTCCACACGAAACACTAGCAGTGTGTGCACACTGCTCGCTAACTACCCCCTTGGCCCTCGCCCCTATCATTCCACCTCCTTCCCACAACACCACAACCAGACTAGCTGCTGCGGCCCTTCCACTCCCTTACAACTTACTTCCGCCGCTCCCTCCCGCAACTCTTACACAACCTTTCTCCCCCTTGTATTGTCATTCTTTTAACCCACACCATTCTCCTATCTTCCAAGCCACGCGGTAAAAATAAAAGACTGCCGGCTTGCAGAGTTTGTTTGCCGGCCCATGAGCCGGTAGTTATATGTGCTGTCTTTTTGTCAATATATGTATAAAAATAGCATTGAATTTCAAATTCAGCAATTCGAAAATACAAAAAATTCTATAGTTTTTTATGTATACAGTAGAGAATGTTATAACATTTCTGATGAAACTAAAAAATGCATAATACTTTATAAAAGGGAATTCCTTTTAAGAGGGTAATCTCTTTATACAAAACAGTTTAATTGACTAGACACAAGAAGCCTTATAACCAGGAAAATGTTATAAAAGGGTTCATTATAGACAACGACACAGTTCTTCAGTGTGAATTATTTAACTTATGTAAATCAGTTGGTTTTCCTTTCTAGTATACAACAGTTTTATTCAAATTTGGACACCCGTCATTATACACAAACTATGACAGCTAAAAAATGTACATGTTACTATAAAAAATTGTTACAGTATATGTATACAAAACAAACCATATCTCATGCAAACATAGAAAATGTTAAAACTTAAAATGATTGGTGAACTCCCCCTTTAATTAATAACCAGTAGGTTTTGCTATTTTAGTAAATAACACTCTACAAAAAAAACTAGACATAATCATGCATTAATTAATATTAAAATCACAAGGAGAAACATATGAGACCTCTATAGAAGTCTCTGACCAAGTCTTGTACATTAATTTTACTATCATAATTCGACTAGTCTAGAACTAGTAAGTCACAACAAACCAAATAATCAAAAGTTTACTTTACTACAACACTAAATGACAGTTCCCAACATACTTCTCACAAATCATTAGCAATACAGAAACATTTCTCAATGGCAGCAAGTTAGTTACCTCTGCTTCCAAATACAGTAAAATCCTGCTGTTACGATCCTCTTTTATTACGACCATCCTGTTTTTACAACCCTTTTTTGACAAACTGTGAAAAATTCGGGCAAAAATTAAAGAAAATCTGCTAAAAATTAATTTATTTCACTTGTTGCTTATCTGTGATGCACTTTCCTTGGTAAATGCTGTGCTGTAATAAACGCATGGCTAAAAATAGGTTACACCCCTATTGACTGTCCACGCCAGCCAATATCCAATCAATCCCCCCCACCCATCGCCAACAAGCCCGATTGTGCTTGTGTACGCGTGCACATCAACTGTCGTGCCTTGCCTTGTCTACTGTAGGGACTTGAGAAGGCAAGGCAGAGCGGCAGGGTTTTTGTTGGGAAGAAGGGGGCCATAGTCCGCTCTACGCCAACCCCAGCCGCATTCTTGAACCTTGCCTTCTCAGCTCCGGACAGTAGTGTACGTCGTGTACGTCACAGCTGCAGTTTCTTTAGTTTCTGTTGTGGGGTTTTTCTTGAGTTTTGAGTTGGGGCCTGAGCAGTGTGTCTGTTTGCCCCTACTTGATATGAACCTCGAGGCCGACTTCGGCCGCCTCTTGATGAGAGAGGGATCGCCCCGGTTGATGGTACCTTGGCCTCCCCTTCCCCGCCGGACCTTCCGCTCCACTGGCCATGGAGGGGGGAACCTGGAGGGAAGGGGGGGGGTCGAGTTCTGCCGGCCGGCGGCAGGGGCGCTAGCGAGGCGAGCGAGCCGCGGTGTCGCGGCGCGTAGAGAGGGGAGTCACTCTCAGGTTGGAAGCCGAGCGGCTCACATCGCGAGCTCTGGGATCTGGGCTTGTGCCTTGGTAGGGGGTAATTCACGTATAGAAGAATGGACGTGCCGGGGGGCGAGAAGTACGCAAGCGTCGCTTGCGCTGTCGTGCTGAAGGAGGACATAAGTAATCTTTTCTGCTCAGGGAGTGGTGAGCGTCCTTACCTTGAAAGGTTCGTCGAGGATTTTGGTGAGTGACCTATTCCCTTACGGGACATTTTCCCTCGTCGCCTTCCCGAGTGAGTGCAAATTGGGGCACACCGGCAGTTGGGCTGTCGAAGTCTTTTAGCGACAGCACTGTAGTGAGTGATAGCTCGCGCTTGGTTTAACACCGCATGTGGGACGCAACAGGTCGATTTCTGGGCCCAAATGGTTTTAACTTTGTGAAAATAACTCCACATTTTTGGGGAGGAAACGTGTCGAGCCTCAGTCAGTGAGTGAGTGGTAGAGCATAGCTGCCCACGAGTCAAATGGGGGCGATGGTTAAAGGAGAGGATTAAAGTGAACTTGTATGTACAATCAGGTTCATCGATAATATGAGAGATTCTATATGCATTGTAATGTGAATTGTAATTTTATTAGTGTTCGTGGATATTTAATGGCATGTTGTGGAAACGAATGTAACTCTTGTGTAAAGGAGAATTACTTCTGGAATTGGTTATTACATGAGATTTAAACTATTTTGTGTTTTCTTTGCTCAAGAACGATGTGTCAAACAAAGTCCTGGTCCCTAATGAGCAATAAGCGTTGGTTAGTGGACATGATTTTTTTCTTGCCCCTTGTGTATTTGGAGCTGGTAACTTATTTTGGGAGTCATTTCTATTGAAATCGGCTCAATTTCACTGCGCCACTCTGCTCCCTTCTGGGGCATGCGGCCGACTTGTGATAAGACAATCGTTCTTGAGTAAGGGAATGTTGGTTCAAATTGGGATTTTTGTTTTGGGCTGTTTGTTTACGGCAATTGAAATTCACGGCACATCTACGTCCCTAAGTATGTCTGCACCGTCGGATTTTTTGTATCGATTGGGCCGGGCCGACTTGGTTCTGTATTTGAATGAACGGGGCATCATAGTGGCGGAAGATGAAACCGCCGTAGAGTTACGTCAAAGGGCTATCACTTGGTTCAAAGAGGAGGAAGAGAGGCGGAAAGACATAGCGCGGATAGATAAAGTAATTGCTAAGGAAAATAATGAGAGATGGACTAGAGATTTGATCAAGACGTTGCCTTGCGTTGACAGCGGGGAAGTGGATCACGTCCTAGATTTTTT
>PNEQ01113130.1:0-11740 GCA_003012365.1 Medauroidea extradentata
CTTCTGGATCTACATACACCTAATCAATCTTTTTATTTTAAGTATGTTACGGGACATTTAGGACAAGCTACGTTGTGATTCTACTTTGCTGCTCTTGGTTTATGCTTATTGAATTGTCAATCGAATGGAAGTACTACAACTCTGCAGTTTTAGTCTCAACTCCTGTTTTGTTTATAACTATCGCGCTTAGTTCAGTGCAGTCTGCATCAGCAATGCCCTTGGTTGGGAATTCATTCATTAAACTTTTTTACCAGACATAACATAAATCTACCTAAAATATTCCTGCCACTGCTGGAAGCAATTATAATGTAGGAGGTGAAATTGTCCCTACCTTCGTAAATTTTCAGCGACTAGAAATCATTGGGCATTTCACCCTCACCCCCCTCCCCCCCTTTCCAAACTGAACTTAATGTCACAAACTTGGGTCATAATGAGCATGTAAACATGTAATGGGAGCGTAACATAATTTTAAACATTATCAATGTAAGTAAAGACAGAATTTAAATCTCATTTCCTCTAACATATTTCAATTTTAACAACTATAAAGGAATAAAGATCATCATAAAGTGTTTTTCATGCATCACCAAGAATATAGGATAAATAAGGTGAATATGTAGTTTATGTTACCGACGTCTGTCACAGTCACGGAGAGGAGGTAAGGGTACACATTCCAACTGCCAGAACTCAAACTGCTAGTTATCCAGTGATTATATAATATGAAAACATGCTGCCTTCCATTTACTGCAAATTTTGAAAAGTATACTTTCTGAAGGAGTTGAATGGGAGACAGTACTGTGATGTAAATAGACTACACAACATTCATGACCATGGCAGGATTTGAACCCAGAACCTCTTGCATAGTAGGTCAGCACCTAACTGACTGCGCTATGGAGGCTGGCCTGGATGACCAGTGGTAGGGGGAGAGTGGTGGGAAGACAGAAGAAGATCGACGCATTTTACCACAATGACCTGGCCACAGGACGAAAACAGTATTGGTTGATGATTATACAGAACCTCAAACTACAAACAGCTGGACAAGAGTCTCACACATTTTAAACTCCTATTACATTGCGCGCTCTCTGTAACCATTACTACATCCTGCTGTCCTATCAATATGTTTATTAAAATACTGTTTTGTGAACTTTTGATGATACAAGGCTTTGTCTTGTCACAAACTGACAGTTCAGACACGTACAGCAGGAAAAGCTACCCTACCCAAACACAAAAGCTTATATCCACTTCTGCACACACTTGAACTGCAAAGGTAAGACAGTCTGAGTGACAAAGTGACTCCAGTGTTGGTACGCTTCATTATTTTGTGAAGGGCCCTGCCTACCTGGCAGTCCTTGCTCGAGCGACGTTAGATATTTACATGTTAAATTATATTTGGTAAAGTTCAGTCATCTTTCACGATATCACTTTCGGATTGAAACCATTTTCTGCATTGACATTGTTCTCCATTGACTTTTTTAGATTGAAAATAATTATTTTGCATACAGTTTTCACACCATTAAAAAAAAAGCACAAAAGATTGTATAGCCATACGGCTCGTACGGAGATGAACAAAAAAGTTGGTTATGGTAAGTAGATAGGTTCGACAGGTACCAAGCCACATGTAGTATATCCTAATATGTTATGTTGATCCCACTACAGTACACTACTGTCTATTCGCGTTCAAGTGAGAGCAAGTGAAGCACATGCACGTGATCGAAGGTAAGGTCTGTCAATGAAAACATGCAGTGTTCACGTGATCGCAGCTTGTAACCAGGGGTGTCCGGAATGCTCGCCACTTGTAGTGGCACACAGGTATTGAGCGTACAATACCATGCACGAATTGGTGGTATTTAGACAAGTATGAACACATGAAGTCCTGGGAACCTATGAGTGTAAATAAGTTAGCTATGAAGTATTGTAGTATCATTGAAGTCACAGGATACTACATTTAGAATCGATCACACCAGTAAAAGTTACTCACATCCCTTCAACAACTAGAAAATAGCTGATGATATCCAAACACCTGAATTATAGCCAAGAACCATCATCATCACGTGAACATTCAAACAAAAAACAAAACGGATCAACATTTGTCCATTTGTTTAGAAGCTACCATGACACAGACACACATACAGACAGGTCAAACTTATAAATCCCCTCTTTTTAGGTCGGGGGTAAATGCCATGATCTTTCATTTGTTTCAAACAATTGCAAATAATTCAAATATTATTTAACCAAATGCTTTGAAAAAATTTGAAACTGTGTACAGTCATACGCTACACAATTTTGCCAGAGCGTTTTTTTAAATAATATACAGTTAGGTAGCAAAAAATTATTTTCCTTCATTTTGGCATATTTGAGTACAAAATATGTGATATTTCAGGGGCAAAAATCTAAAAATTTGTTTGGTGTATTTCAACAGAAAAATTCAGAATGATGATATATACAAGTTAAAACTGTAGGAATGAATTTTTGATATATATGTAATAATTTGTGTTAAAAATATTTTTTTTAAACCACTGCCAAACTAAAGACAGAAGCCTTAAAAACAATACGAAATTTTTGTTTTACCAGTCACCAATTTAACTCTTGTCACACTGCAGCAGCGCTCGCTGGTTAGTAGCTTGTACACCCCCTACCACTTATACTAGTATCATCCACTCTTGTTTACAGACAACTCTCACTTCTCGGTAAATGAACTATCTATAGGTTAGGCAGTATCCTTAAACATAAGGAAAGAAAGAAAGAGAGAAAGATACAGAGAATTGTTGACAACCCGTGTCTAGGATTATGATTGGAAAATATTATTTATTGAGAACTTAAAGACATTAAATTGTTGAGTACAGTGCAATCTCTCCACTTTGATTGTTGCAATATGATGCTTTGTTTATATTAAAGTGGCAGGAAACTATACACTGTGTGGACGGAAAAAGTAACTACATCTTCAAAAGTGCTCACTTTGACCTGAAGCCCCCTATCCTCCCTCCCCCCCCCCTCGCATGCACACAGAGGGAGAGAGAGAGAGACACACACACAAATATACACAGTAAGCTCCAGGTTATCAGCGGTAATTACTGTCTGGCAATGCACTGACAGTTGGGAAACACGGATGATAAGAAAAATAGCCCATTTGCCAATATAAAAATTTAAAAAAAAATGCAATTGATCTATAATTCACTCATACACTGTAGTAACGCTCAGTTTTTAAAGCAAATACCGTATTTACTAATCTATACTACAACCTTTTTCACTAAAATAAATTAAAATAGGTATCTCTAGGTGCACAGTCAATGAGAAAAAGTGAGTTAAAATCTTGTTAGTCCATTCTTGTTTGCCAGAGTTGACATTACATTCCAAAAGGATTTATTACAAAAATGTATGTTTATTATTATCTTAAAACCAGAGAATGCTGACAGATAGTATGAAAACAGGTTAATTGGTGGATGAATAAACGGGAGTTAGCCAAATATACACACACGCTTGCAGAGGCAAAAATTTCCAACCACATAAAACCCTACACGGTGGAACATACTTTATTATTGCAATTAATTTTCAATATATGAAGCATTAAGGCTACTGGTTCCTATTTACGCTGTTAATTCGAGTTACAATTTTTAAATCCTGAAAGGGAGCAGATATCACAAAACCATTAGGTCGAAATGTTAGAAATACTTTATACTGTATAGCCTAATTTTTTCAAAACATTTGTTTCTACAATTTTGGCTAATTATCAACTTACATAAACATTGTAAAGTTAATAATTAGCTAAAATTATAAAGACTCATGTTTTGAAAAAAGTAGGCTACATAGTACAGACAATTTCCAGTATTTTTATGCAACAGTTTTGCGATAACTGCTCCCTTTCTGGATTTAACACATAAAATTTAATAAAATAGCATTAATATGGACCTGCGGCCTCCAGTACATTATAGATGTACCTGTATGGCAGTTAACTTGAACGCTGGCAGCGGGGGTTGGAACATGGAGTAGCATCTGTGCTTGAGCACTCCGAGAGACACTGTCACCAGCACGTGGTCCGACAAGTAGACGGAGCCGTCCTCACACGTCGTCACTACTCTGTCTTCACCGTCCCACTGTATGCTCGTCACTTCCTTCTTCAGCAGCACCTTGCTCCTCACTGGCAGCTCTCTGCTCTCGTCTGGGTACCTCCTCTGTAAGTACGACACCACACTGCAAACACTTCAACATTCATACTGCACAAAGCAGAATAGCTCTCTCAAACTTGTAGAGCCTTTACAGTATCACTGTAATATTTTTCCTGATGTAACCCACACTAACTTATACCTCATATAAGTAAAAATTTAACGAAGTTTTACAGAGTCTACTTTTAATTTTAAAAATTAGGGCCAAGAAAATGTAGCCAGCTCACCAGCTAAACATTTTTGCATACATGATTTCTAGACTCGCACACAAAGCAGCCTTTCAGTCTAGCACAACCTTGTTAAGAAACACATTGTTAAAAATGTTCTTTTGCTTATCTGGGCACTATCGTCACATAACTTACTTACGCAGAACAGTGCCACTTTGTAACTGTGACATTCCAGCAAGGCACAAGCTGTTCTTTTAACCAAAATACAATTTAATCTGTCAGCCTTTTTATGTTCCAAAACTGCTACAGTAATTGAGCTTGACTTTATTTAAGGGTGACTCTGGTATCCCTGGAATGTGCTAAGGGATCATGGGTATCCTATGACAGGACGGGCCACAGCACATCAGACAATGGAGACCTCTGAACATTCGCAGCCCAGCCATTACAGCTGGAACAGGAAACAATGAGGTATGATTAACTGGTTTGTTGCAATCTTCCAATTTCTTCAGCTCACAAGTAGAATGGGTACAGGTTTGGCACCATGACCATCACATTACCGCTCTCTACAAGTCCTGGAGCATGCTGGAAGATCATACACCGCCCAAACATTGCTACCAAGGTCTCTATATGCATATTGGAAGCCTCCCCTTTTTTACAAGGAGGTTGTGACTGTAAGGCAAGTGTAGGAACCAGCGCTGCAAACTCACTGTAGCTAGGACTTTGTATACTTGAATATGATGTTGGGAACACTGCAGGTGTGGACAAGTTTCTGATTCAATCAACAAGGAAGCTTAACATTTAGACTTACATGTGGCAGCATGGACTTGCCTCTACTTACCTATTCCCTCCAAAACATGTCACCTCAACTGCTCCTTCATAACACTTCTCCAGGATGAGAAGTTGTATTTCAATGACAAAATTATCAAGAGGTACAGAAATAAACTTGCCACTTAATCAGACTACCTGTATTTATTTACGCAACTTCATCTGATCCCACACAACCAAGGCTATTCATGTTTATGTGTGCCTCCCACCGACCCTGGACGGGCTAACACAAGCTGATCCCTTCTCCCCAGAGTGGTACGCTCCCTTCAAGCAGCCGAGAGCTCAGGGAGGTGGGTACACCTCCCCCTCTCTCTCCTCACTTGGAACAGCATAGCAGATAGCGACTAGCGGCCAGTTCTGCGGGGTGATGTGACATCGTGGAGGAAAGAGGAAGGGTGGTCGGCAAGATCGTGAGCAGGCTGAATAGAGACACTCCTGCAGAATGTCATAGTTACAAAAAATAGTGCACAATGTTGTGTTTTTCATCATTTTAAGTATAATTATGGAATATTATAGCCAACATGGAAAAGAAAAAAAAATTGTATTTGTGGAAACTTGGATTTTACAGGATAAATTGATTACAAAACCTCAAAGTAAACAAGTCATAAAGTAAACAAGTCATATCATAGCTTCAATGCTACTAGCCCACAAACCAAATGTTTTGAGAACAATGAGCAATTAATGCTTAGTTAATGTGAGCAAAATAGAGTGAGGTGATGGTGTCTAATAGGATAATAAAATATTATGGTGTAGTAGTGGGCACTGTGGAATTGGATGTGTAGCAGATAATGTATAATAGGGTATAAATAGTGCGGAACATAGTGTGAGGTTTAACTATACCAAATCTTACCAAACCTGTTTGAGGTGTTCCACAGGCTAGAAGACATATCAAACACTGTATTGCTAAATAGTGAAATAATTTTAAAAAAATACTTGCAAAGAATTATGGAATTTTAATAAACTTGACGGTGAGAATTAAAAAAAATAAATGAATTAATTACATGATATTCCCCAATATTAAATTAAAGCAATTACCCAGCTACATCCTCACAATGGTATAATTCCTGCTAATACAAACATTTAAAATTAGGGTTCTTGTAGTCAAAATATATGTAATAAGTTTGCACCGTGCTAAAGCTCAATTTAGTTTCGGTAAAGTCTATGACGGGTCCTCGTCCCATACCACTGGGGAATTGACAATCCATATAAGTATGTAGAAAAGCAGTGACACTGAACATTATAAGATGCCGGACCAAGATAGATATAAAAATTACAAATTTAAGTTAAAAATTTAGATTTCACTATTTAATACAAATAAATGTGCTAAGGCAGCTACTCATAAGCTCATTAGCAATTATAGGGCTGATAACTACTTCAGGCATGAATAAAGCCACATCTACATGTGCAGCATAAATATAAATAAACGTCTTACAAATGTTGGCATCGACGATGGCTTGAGGTTCACTCCAAAACTAATTTAACTTTTACCAATAAACTGCCTCTTGTCAATTGACAAACTATTTAACACTCAGGTCCTACACAATTCGCCTCTCGCAAAGCAAGCTAGAGTTACGATGACGGTAAATTTTTCCCCTGGCCCAAATCATCTCGGAGAAGGTATACCACATCCATCTTGCGAATTCAATAAATTCACACAAGTTTGAACGTGCAGTCCAGAGGGGTGTCAATAACCTGAGTGCATAGAGAATGCAGTTCCCAGAACATGACTCTTGAAGCCAAGATCCCAATAATATAAATAAATAATAGAGTGAGGTAAGTTAAATAAACAATAAAAAAAATTTAAATACAGTAAAATTAAAATTACTGAATTTAAACAATATTCTCCAGGTGAGTTAAAAATACTTCATAATTATATTGGTAAACATTTAAAGTTCAAATAGCAGTAAAAATATTAGAATAAAAACAATGAAAAATATACATAAGTAAAATATCCTGTAATTCCATTACAGGTGCAACGGTAACATGTAGACTCGCAATCTTGAGGACCCAGCTCCAGTTTCGGTTTTCCATAATTTCCTAAAACCACTCCAACCGACTGCTGAGATTGATTCTGAACACAACCTATGGTCGACTCCTTTCCTACTTCCTGTACTCGTGTACATTTGTGTGTAACCGTTTCTAACGACCTGACAGTGGACGAGACGTAAATTACAATAAAGACAGAAAAAAACTGATAAAAGATTTTTAAACCTAACTAACAACGAACCAACAAGATGAACAAACAGATCAGGTGTTACACTCACAGTGAGAATGTCGATGATGTTGTGATACCCGCCACATTTCCAGCTGAGGAGTGAGTTGCCTTCGCACGTCCAGAACTCTGTGTAACCTCGGCACGACACTTCCGTCCAGGAGTCACAACCATCGGCAGACTCTCGCATTCTTTGAAACAACTGGAAGAACTGTCCAGCTCTAGGCGAACTGTCATAATCTATACCTTTGTTCTTCAGCCTCTTCTTATATCTTCAATAGAACAAACAATAACTAGTTACATGCTGACACATATATGACTAAAGCCACGATAACATTGCCAATAACACGTGCTTCTAAGGAAGTTATTAATAATGTTGTAAAAATTCTTGAAAATTGTTGACATAACGTTAGCAACACTGTTGCCAACATTCTGCTAGTAACTTTGTTAGTATTTATAAAAAAAATTTTAATAACATTTGTCACTAACATTTTGTTGCATTTGATAGCAACAAAAGTTATGAATTTTTTAAACTTGTTTCGGTAATAACTTTTTTCGCCAACACTGTTGATAACATTATTTTTCTGAGTTATTCTAGGGCGGTCTAGATCTTTGTAACAAATGTTACTACTGTAGTAATGTTATCAGCAATGTTGTAGGCATTTTCATCAACATTTTTACTAACTTGGGTTTGTCATTCTTACAACTTTGTTAGTAACATTGGTGTTTTCAGCAATGTTAATAAGACATTTGCTATCAACATGGCTATACAGTAGTGTACCATAGCTTTCAATTTGTTGATAACATTTTTGTAGAGGCTCTAACATTTTGTAACTAACAATGTTACTGTTATTTGTTCGTTGTAAACTGGGCTTTAGACTATATTACTGCTCTATGTTTTTCTCTGTATTAACCAACAGCTTCTTGCATATCAATCACACTGAGAATTACACACAATTGGCTAACACTGTCAAGCATGACAGAAAATGGATTTTAATTCTGTTTATAACACATGGCTGTGCACAATTTTTTAGCGTAAGATTATACAGCTTCATTTGTAGGCAGTAATCAAGTTAACCTACAAGCAAGTCAGAATGAGTCAAGCTAAAATGGAAAGTTATTAACTCTGATACTTATAATGAAATAATAACATGACAAATTTAGCTAAGTGATAGATTAGTAGGAAATATGTTAAGGCAAAAGAGCCAATAAATATACTTTGTCATTTCCCTAATATACAATCAAAACAGCACATCACAGGTAGTAGTGTTGGTAACTCACTCTTGCAAGAAAAAATCGTGGACAGATCCTCTGTAAATTCTCATGGCATCTTCACACTCATCATCGATGCCTTGCAAGATATCGAGGTACACGTCGACGTCTTCAGCATCCACCTTCTTGCCTGAGCCGTCGGACACGCAACCTCCGCCAACACACTGAACACAGGAGCCTTCCAGCAGGCCCAGGTGATTGGCCAGCTCAAACACAACGTTGCCTTTCTCTCCATGGACCCACTGGCTTCCCTTCTCAATAGTTGCCGAGCCCCCTGATGAACCACAACACCACAAAAATAATTACAAGTTAAGTACTTACAAATATTCTCCCACGCTCCTAAAAATTAAAAAAAAAAAACTCTGTGACGCCGCCATTGAGAAGCCTCAGAGCACTGACACGCTAGTGTGTTTGGGACTCGTGTCAATGGGTTGGCTTGCAGTGCAGAAAATTTGTCCATGAAATGTTCTAATTTATCTAAAGACTAGTTCACACACTCAGTTTTCATCAAAACTTTTTTCCCCATAATTGTCATGTGA
Organism: Medauroidea extradentata; assembly: GCA_003012365.1. Taxonomy (NCBI): domain Eukaryota; kingdom Metazoa; phylum Arthropoda; class Insecta; order Phasmatodea; family Phasmatidae; genus Medauroidea; species Medauroidea extradentata. Next base: position 9,173 of record PNEQ01113130.1, read on the forward strand.
TATGAGCCAAACTCATTGCCTTCTGCCCAATTGCGAGGTTTTTAAAAAAAAAAACAGTATTATAATTACAAAATAAACAATTAATGGTAATGTTATAAATGATTTCTCCCATCCCAAAATCATAGCAAGTTACAACAGATAGGCCTACTGCAAGTTATTTGCAGCTTGTTAGAATGACGACAGCAAGAATGAAAGAGCAACACTTGTGCATATTTGTAAATGTCGACCAAAATAATTCCCACCTTCACAGGTCAGACGTAATATACTACTAGAGAGTCCATGGGCAGCTACAACTTCAATACGAACAGCAACACAAAATTCACAAAGACAACCAACGTGCCTTTGATTATCGACACAAGCACTCACGTACAAGTGCTCTGTACTATGAAACAAATGAGAACTGTCCAATAAAACATACACATCTTATTTGGTTCAACTACATTCACCCAGGTACGACCACGCGACAACTTCAACTCACCGAATGTAGTGGTGTATACTCTGCCACCAATCCTGTCTTCTGCTTCCAAAATCAAGAAGTCGGTGAACCCTTTCTCCACGAGCCGTGATGCTGCAGCTATTCCCGCAGCTCCTGCCCCGACTATCAGCACTTTGGTGGAACAGTTCATTCTGCAACACAAGAACAATTCTGTTCCTTCTCTTAACTAAACAACTGCCGTTGTGATGTTAGGACGATTGACTTGGTATCGGCATGGGTACAGATGTTATTTGTGAAAATATATAACCCACTTGTTCATTTTTGTAAGAGAACACAAGTGACTAAATTCTTCAAGTTTTACTGAATAACGCTATAGCAGACACGTAACATGCAACACGTATACACACATGCACTGTGGAGCTCTGGACATGTTACACAGCCAAGCTGTGTAGCATGGCGTGACTTTTATACAAATCAGGCATTAAACGAGGAAATATCAGAACTAGGCAACTAATATTATTTTTACTACAAAATGTTTGCACATCTATCCACGAGTAATGCGACATCCTTCTTCACCTCTATCATCTTATAAATACCTGTTGAGGACAAAACACTGGGACTCCTGGCCAACTTGGGAAATGTATGCTGGATCAGAGCATATTTAGGACATGAAGTACGGCCACCGGCCTTGCCCCAGATGGAACGTGGTCCTCACACTTTGTGTGAGACCCCGCACATTGTATGTACTGCCTCGTTGAGAGAGAGGGGAGAGTACATGTTTTATAAACAAGACCGTGGGTCATACATCAGACAAGTACTCTCATGTCTACATCGCCCTCCACTGATGCCTAGTGAACAATCCCTGAATAGCACCACGCCAACCCATGCTGTGCAGCTAGTGAGGTGCCACTTGCATCCGGCAGGTAACGCTGGGTAGGTAGCTAGTCCTTTGTATTTATTGCATAGCTGTGTATCATTATTTCAAAGGAAAATTATTTTATCTCAGAAATTGAACTGATATTTGCTATCCTTGAACGGAGAGTAATATTCCACCAGATATGGAACAAAGGGTTTATGCGACAGATTAATGAAGGAATTTAATATCAACAATTTGCAGACAGACATTAATCGGGTACTGGAATGGACGGAAACCAATAAAATGAAGATTAATGTCAAGAAAACAAAGATAGAGAGATTCACTAAAAAGAGGGTGAAGAGCAGGCAGACATACAGATGGGGAGAGCAGGAGATAGGGGAGGCAGCGGAATACAAGTACTTAGGGGTGATGTTGCAGGAGGACCTTGGGTGGAGGGGACAGGTGAAGAGAGTGGTTTAGAAGGGAAGAAGGGCCCTGGGAATGCTGGGAAGAGTTCTGAAAGGCGCCAGTGGTGGGGTGAAGGAGAAGGCATACACCTCAATGGTACGCCCAATGCTGGAATATGCAGCGGCAGAGTGGGATCCCTACATGGAATAGGAAGTGCAGGAACTGGAGAAGGGCCAGAGGAGAGCGGCTAGGTGGGTGAAGGGCAGGTGGAGAAGGCAAGGGCAGGAGGGAGAGGATGAAGGTAATTACAGACCATCAGTAATGATGAAGGAAATGGGCTGGAGTACTTTGAAGGACAGGCGAAGGGTGGAGAGGCTTGTTAGGTTGTTCAGAGTGGTGAAGGAAGGGGGAGGATGGGAAATGTTGGATTCCCATTTAATCAAGGGTGATTACGGAGGGATAGTGAACAACAGTCTTAAGATCCAGAGGGTGTGGAGGAGGACGGAGAGGGGTAGGCAGTCAATGATGGTGAGGTCGGTGAGGGAGTGGAATGTGCTTAGAGAGGAGCTGGTGAGGGTTGACAGGGTTGGTTTGTTCAGGAGAGGTCTGGAGGGAAGGTAGGGAATGTGGTTTTGCCACCGGGTCAAAGCCCAACTGCAAGAAGGTATTATTCTTATCAAAAGATGCATTGATTATATAGCTGATCCTTTACTGCATCTATTTAATGAATCATTTCTTCAAGGTATTTTTCCAAACTTATGGAAAATTTCAAAAGTACTACCTCTCCATAAAAAAGGCCCACAAAATCTATGTCAGAATTATAGGCCTATATCTTTACTAATAGCCTTTTCAAAAATACTGGAATCCC
>PNEQ01113132.1:0-15869 GCA_003012365.1 Medauroidea extradentata
AGCACAAATAGCAACTTCTACGGAACAAATAGCAACTTTTACAGCACAAATAGCAACTTTTACAGCACAAATAGCAACTTCTACAGCACAAATAGCAACTTCTACAGCACAGATAGCAACTTCTACAGCACAGATAGCAACTTCTACAGCACAGATAGCAACTTCTACAGCACAGATAGCAACTTCTACAGTACAAATAGCAACTTCTACAGCACAAATAGCAACTTCTTCAGCACAAATAGCAACTTCTACAGCACAAATATCAACTTCTACAGCACAAATATCAACTTTTACAAGGCGAATCGTTGCAGGAACAATTCAGATAGTACTGACAACCAAACAGGACTGTTGTCCCTATTTTACCAGGAATATAGTACCTACAACAAAAATATAATTCGTATTGTTGCAAATTATATGACAGAGGCACAGCCGAATAAACGATACTTAAAATTCACAACACACACATATTCGTGTACACACACACGTACACACACATATATGTATATATATAATATATATGTGTGTTAATTTTGTTGCATTTAGTCACATTTACATTGAGTTACGGTTATGATTTTATAATGGAGCATTTTATTGTACAGTTTAAAGACTTTTTACCCAATTAGAAAATAATGCTGCACATCTTGCACAGATTTAAGTAAACTAAACAGACTTCATACTGACGAAGAGCATTTATTTGATTGATATAATAAAAGTTAATTGAACAATTATGAAGGTACAGAAATTTTAGCCTAAAATAAATCCATTGTTTTCTGACTTCCAGATTCAAATAAATTGAAAAATAGACATTGCGATCCAAACGCTGTAGAATTTGCAACGTATATGCTATACATATTAATTAAACGTCTTAGTATAAAAGAGTTATCATTACGTAATCTTTATAAATATTTCCGTATTGTAAGAAAAATAAAAAAATCCTAACAAATTTGTTTTGCTACTGTATAAATAAGCAAATACTAAATAAATAATAAATTCTGGAGCTATCAGAAAACATTTTTATGACGCTTAGAACACTCATACACTCTGTGAAGTTGGCATGGTTTTGACCGAAAGTAATATTTCCTTCTGCAATGACAAATTGTACCTCTAGGGCACGGCAGTGTGCACTTATTTGATGGACGGCTTCGTAACTCCTGCTCCAGACAGGAAAGTCGTGATACGACGAAGCTGGGTGCAACCAGGCGTAAGGAAGAAAGTAAACAAAAACGATTTAAAGAAATCATCAACAATAAAATGATGTTTTTCTCTTCTACGACAGCTTCAATTGAAAGTCTTAGTATATTCATTTAAATTGCATAGGCAGTAAGCATGAATTATTTGATTACTAGAATATTCTATACTATATTTTTCCAGCTTCTTTATTTGCACTCATCTACAAGCATATAGCTCTACCATCCAATCTGTTATTCGCTCGCTTTTCATTACCCAACTAAGCTGAAATTTACACACGTATGAAACGGATGATATGTATAGTACTACTGCGCATTCGTTTCGTAATTACTAATCATAAAAATATTTTCCCTCCTCATAACATGTCTAATGAAAGTATCACTAATTTCTTGAAACATTCTAACGCAGTTACTGTACTGAAATTTTTTTTCAGGGGTGTGAAATTATTTACAATGTCGCTGAAGCACAGTAGTTTGAGTGGCTTACCATTATTATTAATTATTTTCGCGTACACGTTAAGCAACAAGTAAGAACACACAGTACTTGATCACGGGAAGAGGGAAAGAGCAGGTAAGCAGTACAGTCTTCAACATCTCGTAGGCAGCGAGGTCATTATTTAGGGAACCATTTTATCAAACACACTAAAAGGAGAAGAAATTGGCTATTGTCCTATAGATAGGAACCATCTCGGCATTTATACTGAAAATTTTTAGAAAAGTGGAAGGACAGAAGGGGGAGTTAAAAGAAGCACGACCCTGACAGTGAAAGATGCGCTATGTGAGTTTTTACTTTATTGTTGCAGGTTATTTTGGGTACGGCCAGACTTTTATCAGGATAGAATACCGGTTAAATTTAATTAAATACTCAAAATAAGTTATCTGGTTCATTTGCTAACCTTGTAAATATTATTGCCAAATAAATAACACTCATACTTTATCTTTTGACAGAAGTATCGCTTGATAATTATAGTAACAAATAGTCCTTCATTATAAAACACGATGATAAATATCTCTCTCTATCTCTCTCTCTCTCTCTCTCTCTCTCTCTCTCTCTCTCTCTCTCTAGCTATCTCTCTATTGGAAATTACTATTTTCAGATAATGTCAGTTGAGTAACTCTTTTATTGTCTCGTCCTCAAACTTTCTCATTAGTAAAATCCTCTATCATTTATGCCAACATAACCTCGTCCGTCACACTCACGTTTACACCAACCACGTTCTCTCTATCTCTATTCTATGTGGTGTAGTGTAAAGGCTTTATAGGTAGGTATGGTAAATGAAGGGATTGTATGTGTGGGTAAGAAAGGTATGATAACCAACAATAATGATAATAATACTGGTGAACAACAACGAAACAACGTTTGACTGTATGGGTTCACTCCACCACAAATAATACATTATTCGATATTGTAAATATCATTTAATAATTTTTTAAATTAAAAACCTTAGAATAATAATTTAGAGTAATGAATTGTAGTGCTGTAAAAAGTTAAAATATTTTCAATATATTTTGTAACTCTCAGGATACCAGGTAAAAAACTATATATAAGTAATTAATTAGCTGCTATATGTTTCCACATCTTAACAAATTCAATTTAATTATTTAAATTTACCAGATTTCGTTCAGGATACTGCAAGTAAAGTAAACTATAGGTTGACTAAAAGTTCGCTGTCCGTTATGCCAAGAGAAAATTTGAAATTTAGAAAGGTTCAGTTCAACAGTTAATTGCTGAAAACATTGAATATTCTTGCAAAATAAAAGTTCCCCACATACACTCTAATTTGAAATACTTTTGTAAAATAGTGGTTTGTTTCTTTTCTTTACTCGGCCAAAAACTTGGGTCGGAATGGTAGATCAGATAACTTAAAAAAAATAAAATTAATAAAAAAAACACGGTTCGGTTACGTTAAGTCAACTCATCGTTGAAAAATATTCACCGAAACAATCACCTCCACCAATTACGACAGGTAACAAAAAGAATTTTAAGAAAAAATCTGACCACATATATTTGTATCTTCCTTTGATTCTGAAAATTATCAACGAACTTACTACTGTGTTTTGCGCACAAAAGGAAATTTAAAACTATTTCAGTTAACCTGATGGTATGCTTCAAGAAATAAAACCGCCACGATTTTAAATACTTCTCAGCTTCATAGTAAAAAAATGCATTGTCTTAATTATTGTGGAGTTTATTAAAAGCGATAATAGAATCGTAACATAAATAGGCGGTCTATCACCCCTGTGACGGTTGAATCTGTTCTATTTTCCAAACCCATCAGCCCCCGGCTATTTAGAAAGTTTTTGCAACCGTTTCACAAACTGCAGTCTGGGTTGGAGAATGTATAAATGAACTCGCGGAAAAAAAAAGCACACACACAAAAAATATAACTACGGCGGAGTTTCGAAAAATACTAAAAGTATTAAAAAACTAAAACACACACAAAAATTGGATGGGAGCCTACCTTGTTACAAAACCTTACCGTAACCTACTCTACCAGAAACGTTTCATATTTATCCCTACTGAGTAAAGTTACATCAATAAAAATTATACAAAAATAACATTAAAAAATCTGAAAAATTTTAATAACTGATTACTAAAAATGCTAAAACACTAATTCTGGTAGCAAAATGCTACAATCCGTACAAACTCCCGTCGCCACATACTTCTCGTCGATGAACCGTCACCATTCAGTGATTGTCACGCTGCTTCTACACCACCTCGTTGTCACTGCCGTTATCTCAGTCGCTGAGATCACTACCCACTTCGCTACCACTGATAGTAGTTATGATCCGCCGAACCCATTCAGACCTTACTTCAATGCCTAAGAAACGACGATAAATTTTATCCGTGGAGTCAAGGTGGCAGGAAATGTTTCCATACCCATCTTGAAGCATCCCGCGCAAGGTCATATAACTGTACAGGCTTAGGTGCACTTTCTCATAGAGCTGACGTCACAGGGGATTAGCGGCTACCACCCTGATGGCTAGGCTACGGAGAAACGGCGCGGTGCCCATATGCGCGTAGCTCTAGTGATGTCTCGTGAATGACTAATACAAAGGACATCAGGTAATTCGCAGATACAGACTGTGCAAGGTGAATCTGATACAAGTTAGGACTTAAATTAAAAATTAAAAAAATATCTACTCACAGGATACTAAATTTCTAATCGATCAGACCAATAGAATTGCTAACATTCACTCGAAAAAAAAAAACTAGAAAAGAGTTCATGATATTTAAACGGTTGCACATATTTCCTTGAATCATAGCTAAGAACACTCTCGATCAAGTCAGCTTTCAAACAAAAAAAAAAAACTAAATCAAAATCTGTTCATTTGTTTAGGAGCTACGATGCCCTATACAGACACGCAGACACACACGTAAAACTTATATCACCCCTCTTTTTTGCGCCGGGGGTTAAAAACTAGAGAAAAAACTCTTTGGTGACTAATCGTAAGGCCCATAGTTACGAGAAAAGTTTTATTTAAGGTACAAAACGACTGAGAAGTGGAAATAAAAGTCATGGTAATTCATGGCTACGGACTGCACTACATGAATCTGTGACCAAACATGAGAGGAAAATACTTGTTGGTAAACATTTGTCAGGTCCTTTGTTTACGAGAAAATTAACATGGCAGTGCGAACAACCTACACTACGTTCCCGCTCGCTGGTCTTTGAACGTATCTCGTAAACAAAGGACCTGTGCCATGAGTACGAACTCGTCCGAGACGTTGCGGTATGTGTCAAGTGCTACGGAAACACGTACCGCAAATAGTGAGTACAAACACTTTTGTGGAGCGTGTTTCGTTATGTTTCTGCAGAGCCGTCGGGTTAACGAAGCTCTATGACGTTGATATTTAAGAAAGCTAATGAACACAGTATTGGTGCTAGTATTTAACTAATGGATGTTGAAAATGTGATTTCTCATTATGGTTGCTATCTCTCTGCTACCATTTTACGGCTCTCGGAGACTTTTGTGCTAGTAAAATAAATACATTATTCTTATAGACGATGGTTTATCGCGGGAAAACTTGACTATTTGCTGGATTTCAACATACGTTCAGCTTTAGCTTGTACTTGATGCTGTTACCCTATTTGACTGAGCCAATATGAATCCCCGATATTGTAATATTTTATGTCTGTTATTGGTCTGCAGACAGCTACGTTTTGTCATAAGTATATCACCGAATTATATATGTTGCTAGAAACGACGGCGTTTTCAAGAGTATGTTGGCAAAAAATATTTGTGCGATATACCATCATTAGAGATGATGATTTATCGCGAAAATTTTATGTGCCAACATATCATTGAAATCTCTGTGGTTTTTTGCAATATTTATGACACAACGTAGCTGTCTGCAGACCAATAACGGACATCAAATATAACAATATCTGTATTTATTGGCTCGGTCAAATAGGGAAATAGCTCCAGGTACAAGCGAAAGCCAGTAATATTCTGGTAAGCTGAACGTGTTTTGAAATACAGCAAACAGTCAAGATTTCCCGCGATAAACCACCATCTCTAATCATCATGTCTAATTACACTTTACACTATGTACTGATATTTTGTTTAAGTAATTGTTGTAATATAACATCATATTACCACGATTATTGAAATCGTGGGGAATTCAGTTTTAATAAGGTACACTTCTCAACCAAACGAAACTTATAATGTGTAATGTTCGTACTTAGGCCGCTGGCGACTTTTTACCTAAGAGTATTTTCTACTTAGTTTTCGCCACTAACTCGCATGGTGCAGTCCGTGTTAACAACCTGAATATACAGGTTGTTTATAAAAGAACTCCTGTGTTTGATATGACTATAGTAAATTTCGTAAGTGAGATAGACGAGTTCCGTTTCCGTCGGAGCGTATGCAGGACATTTGACAGTTTTGCGTAGTGTGTAGTGGAATGTGTTTACCAGAGGTTGCCAGGCTGGTACGATCTGACCTTGACGACGGTCGCGCTTCATTCTAGTACTGACCGATTCCGTGGCCACCACGAAGTCCAGATGTGACTCCCTTTAATAATTTTTCTGGACACACTTTAATAATATTGTTTGCCAGAGACGGTACGTAATATTAAACATCTGCGTCAAGGCATTATCGCGGCAGTCGTAGCCACACCAGCTGACATGCTGGTGCGAACATTGAAAGGAGATTGAAAGTCGTTTGGACGTGTGCAGGGCCACAAATGGGACGCACATTGAAGTGTACTGAACACCGCGGAATCTTGAAGGTATAACCTCTTTTCTCATATTGTTCTTTCAGTCGTGTTGTATTTACTTCGTACCGAAGACTGCATGTGTAACCTCGGAGTTCTTTTATAAACATACTGTATATTACGGGCCGTGTGTTTACAGTACGAGAAAATAAGCATGAGTACGTATTAGTTCGATGTATATAAATTAAAAGCAAATAATTGCCCTCTCCTCTCAAAAATGTTATCGTATACCTTCCAAATAACATGAGGGGAATTTAATACTTTTGATGCCCCCATAAATCAGGAAGAGAGGGGCAGAAGCTAAATTGGCCACTTCCCCCCCCATCGCTGACCGACCCTGTACCATCCCCACAAAGGCCAAACAAATATGTCTATATCCAATGGGTAATTTAATATGTTTCCAACTGTAAACAAGCTGCGGGGAACGTGAATCCTTTCAGCTTCAATCAGCTCGGAAAAAAAAAACTCGGAAGCACTAAAAACTCTACCGCCTCTTTTTTCACCCAAACTTCAGCAGGAGACACACTCTTCTCTTTTCGCCTCCGTGTATAAAACAAACTACTACATTATTTTAGTTGTGCAATCGATCTGACAATGAGAGACATCGAAATCACTGAGATCGTTCATAAATCCATATTTCAACAAAAGTAGGCATCTTCTTCCACAAATACTCTTAATACGAAATTGGCACAGTACGTTAACAAAGTACGCAAATTGTTGGTCATTATCCAAAATCTTTAAGCTGATAGTGCCAAACCGTAATAATTCGAAATTATAATTGGTTTTAACTGGATGGTATTATGTATTAACCGACTATATGGCAATTGTTTGTTTCGAGCAAAATACGTTTGAAAGGATTTTTTGTGTGGCCGTCTTACAAGAATAATTTGTCCTATTAATATCCTGTCGTTCCAAAAACTGATTTAATACTTTAAAACTCGATTTCAGTCGCCTTATTAGATTATTTTATTTATCGCTTTTATGAAATTCCGAGAAGAAAATGTGGAACTTGCGAATTGTATTTACTTTGCGCTACATTTCAAGCATAGCAGTCGAACTTTTAACTTGTGACTATACCACAGTCAGTCAAAAAAAATTATATAATTATTTTGTTTGACTGATTGCAACCTACTTTATAGATTAAAAGTTTAACTGCCATCTGTGTACTGTAGAGCAATATAAATATAATTTGCGCTGGAATCGCTAATTTCTCTTTTTCTTCTAATAATAAAAAAACGAAAACTAAAATAATTCCATATAGCCGAGCCTTAAGTCAGTATTTGAACAACAGGAAAGAGATTTAGATATTTGTTAATGGTTTGTTTCAACGCCAAAAATCTTTACTCGGAACTAGTTATCGGCGCATATCTTGTTGATTCATCACACAATTAATGTAAAAGAGTTTGTAATTGCTACATAGTAATAAATGGTTGTAAAATAAAACTATGTGCATTGGAAATGTCAAGAGAGAGGCGTTGTCCGTCCTTTTAAATATGGACTGAGTTTGACGTTCACTTTTATTTAAATAAAATAATTTATGTTACATATTTACACACAGTACCGGCGAAGAGAACGTCCGGTGAACGTGAGGTGTATAAATCGCAAAATGCATAACTTGTATGAAACAAAGCCATTATCCTGCGGCGTACCACTGCTTGTTAAATGAGTTAAATGGCAGTTATGCGCAGTATTGCCGATTTATTTATAAACATTACAACTGTGAAAAAAAAATTAAACATACATGCTTGAATATAGGATGGCAGGTTTGATTCGAGGGGAGTGGTGGAAAAAGGTGACAATTATTTGGGTCCACACTAGGTTCCATAAAACACTTGGCAAGCCACTTATTGTATGAACTGTTGATGTCGTTTTAAACGCTTTGTTTGATACTGCAGTGCATACCTGGAAGTTAATAGATTTTAGTCAACATAAATAAACATCGAGGTTTTCGGTGCTTGTAAGGGATATGGTGCGTATGGAGTACCGCCGGAATAAAGGGCCGTAGAAACCGGCGTGTCCCTTAGAGAAGCTCCACCGACCAACTGCGTTGTCCGGCAAGATTCCCACATACATACATTCATGTCGACCCCGCCGGGAATCGATCCTGGATCGCTTAGACGGGAGGCTGTCTCCTCGCCTTATGTCAGTCGCAACTCAAATATAGGCCGTAAGAATTCGTTACTGAACAAGGGAATATTTCTTCAGTATACAACAAAATAAATAAAAACAAACCGTTGTAGCTTATGACAAATTAAACTCTGAAACTAACTTAACAAATGTTATATGAATGAAACCGATGTTGCGTTGTAAGTGTCGTCGAGATGCGCCGATAAGTACCGTAAACCGGGGTTACTTCGACCATTTTCGGGGTTACTTTGACAATTTAACATATTAGTTTTTGGGTTTTCTGGTAAATAAACAGACAATCTGAGCCGAGTATTTGAAATAATTATTTTTATCCTTATAGCTAATGCTTGAAACTTTCGTCAGTAAATAACATAAAAACCAAAATTTTGAGTTGTCAAAGTTACCCCGCTAAGTCAAAGTAACCCCGGTTAAGGTATGTCTCGGAGCACATCATCAGTAAACTCGAAAACGTCTGATGAACTTATTTCGCCGATGGTGAACTTCAGTTCATCTTTAAAGAAGAGTTAAGTCACTGACTACATATTACCGCTGGTTTACTTTAATAATTAAAATTGGTATTTTGTCTAGTACAGGGAATTTACGCGTACAAATTTAGCATGCATTCCCACCTGGCATATCGCTAAAACCTATATCATTTGTACTTTTACCAACATAACTGGGGTCACGGTTGGCGCAGGGTCTAGAGCTCCCACCCCCTCCTACCACCAAGGCGATCCGGGTTCGATTCCTGGAGGTGTCGGCCCCCACATTTTCCCAGGTGGAAATCGTGCTCTGACGATGACGCTGGTTGACCGATTTTCTCAGGGATCTCCCGTTTCCCCCGGTGCCTCGCAATTGTAGGGCCACATTTTATGTCACCCTTCGAAGTAAGCAGCTGCCTACGAGTGTCCAGTAGTAAATATGCCTCGGTACGCGATATCCTGGCCCTCGGGTACCGTCCACGTACGATATTTACTTAACAACATAACTCGCAACATATAGTATCGAGCAATATGATTTGGTTGGCACAAAATAAGAAATACTACCTATATTTTTGCATTCCAGTTAGCTTGCTCTATTAAAGTGGCTACAGTTACCTCCGTTATAATTGCTTGTTATTCAGACTTGATATTTAACATTTCGCGTGCACTGTCTTTAAATGAATTTTAAACATAGGGAGTGCAATCTCCTTGGTGTAACCAACGACTGAATAAAACATTTATTAAATACAGTAGCACCTTTCTATCAGAAATTATGTCACTGCATAGGACACGGTGATGTAGAAGTCAGACCACTCGCCTCCCACCACTAAACACTCCCTTTACCCCACAATTTCATCACTTCTTAAGTTTAGTCTAATTGCATCCTTACACCAGAGCTATAAGCCTTGCTGTTAGGAGCTGAATAAAATTTCTCTACATATCTTCTCTCTCCCCCACCCCATGTTCTCTCTCTAGCTCTCTCTCTCTCTCTCTTTCACACACACAAATATAATTTGTATGTAAACACACACCAGCTGTCTTGGCATGCGTTTCAATGCCCATTAAAATTTGTGGGTACACGTTCCACCCCTCTACACAGTTTTGCCCCTCCAACAACATACTTTTTTTTTATAAGAAACCTTCGCGAGCCTACGTACAACTCACCAAAGTTCCATCGCAACCGGATGAGTAGTACAGGAACGCATAGAAGACGAACAAACATCCACAATGTTAGTGTGGAAATAAATTCAATCAAACTCTCAAACAGCAATCGGTTTTCAGCCTGCTTGAAAAAACTTAGATAAGAATACAAAACGAAAAGCTCTACAGAACTTGTAGACGCTTGAGACAAAAACCAAGGTATGTCTTCGACACTAATGGCACAGCATACAAAGTAACATTAATCCTGTATAGTAGAGTATCTAGCATTCCTGTACGCTTGGACAAAAGCTTAAAAATGTCGTTTACTATCTCATGAACCAGTCTCACTTTCTTCAATGTGCAAGAAATTGTGTTAACAAGATTACGTGTTTCCAGTTGCATCAATTTGAGAGAAGATTTGACTCCCATTGGTGTTCTTAATGAACTTCCAACACACCAGCATATACATTTAAGTGCAACAATAGTAATGTAATACTTGATGACACGGGGCTGAAGTAAAGGATCTCCTCGTAAAAGAAAGAGAAATGATGTAAATAACTTCGACGGTGGACGTTCAAGAGATGGGTGCTACGACATACAGGTTTACGTTCACGTTTCTTGTTCTACCTAACTAACTTTCCAGAGGTTGTTAGTGAGTACTTCCCAGCTTGCGCCTGAAATTTGATCCAATCTACTGGCTTCCCAAAACTGACGTCTTTATCAGCCTTCGCCGCTAGATGAACGTGGGTAAGTGAGAAACGAAACGCTTGGCAGCGTCTTAACAAATCACTCCCCGATAATGTAGATGAACTGATTCAAGTCACGTTATTCCTAACCCCCGAGGCAATCGTGAAGTTCTTTGAGCGAATCGCCCTTGGGAGTCCAGTTACGGGGGCGCTTAGAAGTCAGTAGGTGCAGACACAATATAGACCCTCCACCCTGGGGTTTCTTTTCTTCTGAGGGTTCGGCTCGGAGAGAAAGAAGACTTGTCAGGGTGTGTGTGTGTGTGTGTGTTAGTAGTTCAATAAACTGTTGGGGGATCCGCCCCCCACCACCCCTCGATTTATCGATAGTTACCGGTAGCCGACGTGGCCATCGATCGCTAGTCCCTAGAGGCGTCCTACGTGGCGAAAGAGAGATGGTAGGAGGGCACGTGGTGAAATATTTAGCAGGAACTTGAACCGGGGTCGTGTGTGGTCAAGGGGTAAGGGCGCGGCACTTGGTGTGGAGGTCTAGCTCGGGCAGGGAGAGCAGTTCGCAGACCCTCCTAGCACGGAGAGATACGCGGCTGCTTTGACTGTAATCTTGGTTTATGGAGCGAGACTTGATAGCGCCGCCAGATTGGGAGGAGGGATGCCAACTCGCCCATCCCTCGCCCCGCGCTTCATACCACGGTCCAACAGAAACGCGAATTTAACTGCCCGCAAAGAGCGAGAGCATTTCCATCCGGACGGCACCTGTGAGATTACAAAGTTGGCATTTTATCGCCAAATAAAACTTGGCGAACGTAACTTTTTTTATCTGACAAGGCAATTTTCGGTGGGTCCTGAACAGCATTTATCTATCTCATTTTCATAGCTTCAAGTTACGCTTTTATTTGTTTTTTCGTGGTCGTAATCAAAAAGTACTTTGCAGTACGTTTGTTTTTTTTTTTTACTTTAAACAGCCACTTCGCCGTATGTCTAAACGTCCAGCTGTACATAAAATGTGACAATACGTATTGCTACGCTTTTTATAACTTAGCATATTATATACTATACTTGGGGGAGGGGGTGCTCTTGATAAAGCTGTTAAGAATACTCAAAATGAAATGAGAGGTAGGCTGATAATAAAGTATTATTGTTTACGTAATGCATAATTAGTTTTAAATATAATGAAATATATATTTTAGCGTTTGTTGTTACGGGATTTTTTTATTCTTTTGTTTAGGTGTTTGTCAATGGAGGATATTTTTTGAGCACGAATATTAATACAATATTGCATTTTGATTAGTTATTTATGTATGCATTTGTTAAATTCTTCAAGAAATATTATAGTAGTTACCAAGTAAAATGTTACAATATATGATACGAGTGATTCCTTTTAAAGAGAATATCAGTTTGAATGCTGTAGCTTAAATTATCGTCTGTAGCTTTGATGACATATTTTTACGTATATGATAACTATGTCGAGCACTTAATTCTTCCTCAGTATAATTACTGTAAAACGCAGTTTTCACTGACGCTATTCGAGTAACATTAATATATACATTTTGAAATCAACTAATAATTACATAAATAAATACCGGGATTTGAATAAGTTGAGTAATGCAATGTCGAAATTGTAGTGAAGCACATTTATAATGATTTTAGGAAGAGTCAATTTGTAATTACTATGAAATACTTTGTTAGTGAATCCACGTGTACTATTTATTCATTTTTATTTATCACCCTTAGCTGTTTCCAAAGTCTAGTTTAATGAGATTCTTAAATGTTTATTGCAATGGGAGTTTACAATAAGAATGTATCAGTTTGTGGACATACGTCGTCATTGCTTATATTACTGATAAATGCACACTAGGACCATAAATGACACAAAGCAATACATTCTTATTGTAAACTTCCATTGCAACAAACATTTAAAACTCTCACCAATGCACAGTATGGACCTGGTATGCATTTATCAGTAACATGAGCAATGACATATGTCCACAAACCAATACATTCTTATTGACTCATTTAATGCACGTTCTATTCGTAACGGCGTAGGCACAACCAGAGAACATGTAATAAAAAAAGTTCTTACCCGGGGGGTAAACAACGATAGTATTTTTTCCGCCGAAGACGCCCGAAGTAGGCTAATCTATGGCTGTGATTCTCCTCTTCCTAACCAACGTCAGAATACGTATAATGAACGATGAAGGGAGACGTTTCAAAAGTGTCATGTTCATAATATTGTTATTATTGCAGTTAACTTTTTCATATTAAATAAAATTGTTTGTTAATGACATGCGTTACTACAGACGCATAATTTCAATTCGTTGTTGGAGCCGCGGTGGCCGAATTGCCAGACCTCTCGCCTCCCACCAAGACGATCTGGGTTCGATTCCCGGCGGGGTAGGTCTCCCGATTTTCGCATGTGGGAATCGTGCCGGACAACGCCGTTGGTCGGTGGGTTTTCTCGGAGATCTCCCGTTTCCGCGGCCCTTTCGTTCCTGCGCTGCTACATACTCACCTCATGTCACCCCTAACCATTGTTAAATACCTCGGTGTTAAGTGCTTGCTAAAATCTCTCACTCACTCGTTTCGTTGTTACTGTGTCATCTTTCGTGATAAATGGTCCGACGGAAGAGGGAAACTTTGGCTGTCTTCGGATGAGAATGAATGTTTATCTAGTCCAGCTACGGTGTAGCCTACGGCAGATCTAGAGCCAGATCATCGACATGTTTCTGCGGCCCGAGTGCCGACAAACAAGCCCGCAGTCTGGCTGACAACGTTCGTGCTCCTTGCAAGGCGTGACACATGCCCGTGTTGCTCCTCTATAGCATTGCGTCTCGTGGTTTTGGCCGGCTGTACTGCAGAGCTGTGATGTCTTGTTGGTCCTGCTATGTTGTAGCTTCATATAGTCTGATTTCATCGCAAGGTGTGTAAGCAAATTCAAGCGGAAAACTATGCTAAGGCCAGCCCACTATCGCATAATAGAAGTGTGGATTGTGTGTTTCTACCATACATGTCATTACGGAACTTTATAAAGTTGCCATGTTGTTCCGGATACTGAAAAAAGAGTAACCCTCAAATGTGTTTCTTTTGGAAACAAAATCAAATTTGTCTTATGGAAATACGACATATTAGCTCTCGTTATCATTATTTCTGAAACTGCCTAGAAAACCTGAAGTGAAAGTTCAAGGTCACGGGTGTATATATATATATATATATATAATTTTTAATTCTTAAGAGTGGCAAATACCAGGAAACCGCCACGTGGATTTGTTCAGAATAATTTTTTTTAACTATGTTGGTAAATTAAACAAATTATTTAATTTTAGATCTTTATCGAATTTTATAGAATTTGTGAAGTTAATTTTTAGCCGAAAATGTGAAATGTTTGCCATTAAAGAACAAGGCTACATAGTAAAAACTATTTTAGACAAAGCTATAAGACAGTTACACGATATCTGTTAGATTACAGAATTTAAAAGTAATGTTCGAAAGTAAATGGAGACACGTGGCCTTAATATTTCACCACATTCCAATAACAAATTTTTATAAGTAAATCAGGGGCTAAGTACCAACGCGTATTAGGAAAATATGATTTCACTTCCGTGGAAAGTCTCTCAAGCCAACCTTACATTTTGTATGAATCATTTTACTCCAATTGAGATTTTCGAAACTATCGTTAAACATCACCATAAATTTACTGCAGTACTATGAAAAATATTCGGCTTCCATTAAAGTATCGTACAACCATGGCTAACGTGTATATATTTGAGATTTGAATAAGCATAGTACTGTATTAGGCATAATATTTATATTCATAGCCAAAATATTTGACAACCAGCAATGTCGGAAGTTGGATGCAGATAAAGTCAAACACTGGGAGGTAAGTGTTATGTATACGGTTTGTGTACTGTGTATGAGTGATCTTTACTTATTTTCAGAATTACAACATATCGATTACCCGTGAGTCGAAGTCAAACATAATGCTAATGGTCCATTTACGCAGGTTTTTTTTTCAACATACTTTGCTATGCTTATGTTAACAGATAACTAAAAGATTAAAATTTACTGTTAAGAAATACTATCAAGCTTTTTGCTGTGAATATCCTGTACATTCAATGCCTCCATGCCAATGCACAAAATGGAATAAATTCGTGCCCCTGGCGACAAGGCTACTGCAGCAAAGTAGGCTGCTGTGCTTGGCGGGTAA
Source organism: Medauroidea extradentata (assembly GCA_003012365.1). Classification (NCBI taxonomy): domain Eukaryota; kingdom Metazoa; phylum Arthropoda; class Insecta; order Phasmatodea; family Phasmatidae; genus Medauroidea; species Medauroidea extradentata. The sequence goes on from PNEQ01113132.1 coordinate 15,063, forward strand.
GTCTGCACTTCCAGGCGCCGCGCCAGTATGCTGGTTTCCTCCTCACCAGGCAAGTTTAATAGCGGGCAATTAAGGCTGAGGAATGCAGGTGGAGCGAGGAAATGTTCCCAGGGCCGCTCACATATTGCATCCCCCCTCCCTCCAACAACCGCGCCTTTGTCGTGGCCGGGGATTAATTATCACGCCCCGCCATCTTCAGCATTGTTTCTGTGGCCGCTGCGAATTTCCGCCCTCCTACCCCTCCCTTTTAGCCTCGCGAATTTCCTATGGTTTACTGGCCGGCCCGGCGACCAGGCAAACAAAAGCGCGAGAGGATTGTTATTCTTTTACTGGACGTCTACCCTCTTCTCGTAGATTACGGGTGAATAAGTGGGTCAAATATTCCGGATGTTGTAGTCGGGTAGCGGTTAATAGAGCACTTTGGAACGCAGGTTTAAAGACAGAAGCTCTATCATCAAGTTTGTATTTTTAACTGATAAATCAAATGCATGCTTAGTTTCGCATATATACAGAAAGGGTAGTTCCATATTCTGGGTGTTTGTTGCACCTGTGAACTTGGAGGTTAATTTACTTACGTTGTATGCATTGGTATATTTATCATAAGAACTAACATGGTACTTGCAGTCTGCCTAAGTGTTTTTACAAATGTGATACTGCCATGCCGCAATCACAATGGCGCGACAGAAGCGACACGCCGCCGCGACACTAAAAACGGAAGGTGTCAGCCAATCAGCACCGGGTTTTTTGTGACGTCAGGACGACAGAAAGGCATATGCGATGCGAATTCCGAATAGAAATTCTGTCGAT